>JXSR01S005617.1:5044-16704 GCA_000969725.1 Ophiothrix spiculata | reverse complement strand
TTGGAGCATGGGCGCCAATTGGAACGAATACGGTACCCTATCACAAGAGTGTAGCAGTACTTATCTCAGATGCTCTAATTATGGTTTATTCAAAGTTGGTTTTACAGTCGTATGACGTCGATCGACACGTAGTCTTTTGGTATGATTACGCGCAACGCATCATGCAGGGAACTCTGAATAAACCTTTGAGCCATGCGACAATGCAAAGCTATGAATTCTGTGATTTTGTTATTTTTAGCAGGCACACATCATAGCTGATCTGATGGTGTCAAACCATTTATGGTGCATTAAGAGTCCATTGATTTCATCAATGCAACATTGTTCGATACGCAGTCTTTATACACGCTACGAAAATAGAACTTTAAGATTTTAATACTGCGTATCGAGCAACATTGCAGTGATGAAATCGTTGGATTCTGAACGCATCATAACAAGTCAATCTGTCAAGAAAAAATCTTTATCAGTATTTGCAGGAGTGGATTAGAGCAACGATTACCTCGCTTTGCACCAATGAGTACCAGGTTCAGTTCCCAGTCCCGGCGCTGTATGGTTTTCAGTCATACTCTATTCCTCCGGTTCTCGATTGCCCCGTCTTCCTCCTGCATGTAAAACTGAATAAAGAGAGAAACAAGCTTCATTAGAGGCTTTCTTGGGTTATCCATGGCAATCAGCCTAAAGAACGCTATGTAACTTGAATTCTGTTCAATTGTTATTTTATATCATAGAAGATATCATGCGTGCATTTACAAGTCAATCTGCCACAAAGATTAAAGTGTCTTCAAAACCATAAATACTGCCAAAATTAAATTTCTTCATTTTGCCACACAACATTTCTAACCTTTAGGCCTGACATCCCTAGATTTTCTGACGTAAATGAGAAGTTGGAAATTCTTGAGATTTGTATTTTGGCAGGAATTATAAGGCAAAAAAAAAAAAATAGTTGTGTTGCCCTCACAGGCCCAAAGTGGTGGGGACGGCCAGCGCGGATTTGTTTTTTTTTAAATAAAATAACCATTACAGATGCCATGTGTAAACAGTGTGGGATACATGGTTGTTTGCTACTGAAAGGTGAATGTATGTATATTTCCTTTCCCTTTAATCTACATGTATGTCAAATACTTTTTAAAAGACAATGAAGAGAACAAGTATGAATAAAAACCATTTACTTCCTTTTGGAGGGAAGACACAGCTCCTTCTGCTGGCTCGACATCAGAACATGCGTTCCGTTCCGCCTGTGGGGGTTCTTCCTGCTCCTTCTGAATCTCAGCTTCGAATTTTACATGCCGGTAGCCCAAATCTCGCAGCACGGTGTGTGGTGTTAGCAAATCAGTGTTCTGCCATGGCCCTTGTGGGGACATGGACAGAGACACACTCTTAAGCCTAAAGGCAATTTCTGCAGGTTCCGTTGGAATTGATGAATCAAACAGTGATTGGAAGTCCTCATTGAGTCTTACGACAGCCACTTTGCTAAAAATCAGCTGTTTGTTCTGGTCAGTCGCTGTCAAACAGACAGCGAACTGATCCATGTCGGAGCCTTTCAAGTTTCGGAAAGGGGTGCGTGCTGTTATACGTGCTGTAGCTGAAACAGCGTTGTATGCATCCAACGTGTAGTTCACGTAACACTTTTATTAACGATAAATACATATCTTTATGACATATATTTGCGATTAAAAAAAACATATTCTTTTATGTTTCGCTATAAACCACCGAGGACATGAATCGACGGTGTCACTATGTACGGCTAGGGCCAGATATAAATTTGCCAGGTAATGCGTAGGCTAAATTTACAGGTTTTGACGAAAAACGCCTCCTTGGAGTGCAGAAACAGGGTCATAAAAAAGGTTTTCTTCTCTTAAACTTCGCCAATATACACATTTTGGAACATTTTCGCGACTGGAAATCAGGCAAAATATTTGTGCAACTCAAGAAATATTAAAAATCAAGAATTTTGGTGGGGAAAAAAAAGGGTCGGGATTTTCCACAATTTTTTTTTTTGCCTAATTACACATGTCCATGTCGTGAAAATATTTCTCCTAGCTGGTGCTGCAATAATCCATATCACGCTGGTGCTTAAATAATCCATATATCACAGATTGTCGGTGAGAAGTTCTTACTTCGCTGAGAAATTCTAGTGATGCCATGCCTAACCTGTAAACTTCTGTGACATGTTATTTTCAGGAGGCCCACATTATAGCAGATCTCATGGGTGTCAAACCACTAACAAGTCAATCAGCTACCAAAGAACAAGTCTTCAAGTCTATCGGTACTGCTGAGTGTCTTCATTTCGCCACTCTCGTGTCTTGGAAATTATCGGCTTTGATCTTGTCGCCTGGTGAGATGATGCCTGGCTCACCTCAACATAAATTTGGGTAAGTGTTTGGTCTACAATATACACACCACTAAGAAGTTGTGTTAGCACTACAGGCGCACACCACTGAAAAAAAATCCTACAAATTTTGAATATCAGCTTTAATGTCACTTGGTGAGATTATGCCTGGCTCACCTCAACATAAATTTGGGTAAGTATTTGAACTACAACATACACACCACTAAGAAGTTGTGTTGACACTCCAGGTGCACACCACTGAAAGATCCTGCAAATTTTTAATGTCTTCATTTTAGCACCATTGTGTCTTGGAAATTATCCACTTTGATCATGCTACCTGGCTCACCTCCCAATAAATTTGGGTACGTCTATGATACTAAAATATACAGACCACTAAAAAGTTTGAAAGTACAGACGCACACCACTAAAAAACTGAAGATCCTGCCAATTTTGATTATCTACATTTTGCCACCCTCATGTATTGGGAACTATCGTGGGAACTGTTGCATCAAATTTCATCAGCGGGTGAAATTTTGCCTGGCTCGCCTCAACATAAATTTGGTTAAGTTTTTAAAGCTATGATAATACACACTTTTGAAAAAATGTGTTTACAATATGAAACTATAGGCAAAATAAATATTTATTGGACAATTTAAACAAAATTCCATCCTGGGTAGGTGTTGCATTTACAAACAATGGGCCCTGTACTTTGTTTTTTGTTTACATTGTCCAATGAATTAGTGTATGTTTGACCTCGATTAATCAGTCAGCTTCTCAAGATTATTTTATTTGATGTAACTGTTAAATTCAGACAACATCTGATTTCTGATCAAATATGATGGATTGGAAACTATTCATAAACAATCAGTAAATAGGTCTAAAAATTATGTTAGATGAAGACAGATAGTAAGCAAATCAGTTACTTTACGACTTAAACTTTCGACATCCTTGACGACGTTTTGATCCCAAAGAGGTGGTATCCACTGCTTTTCCCGCTAGTGTCGTCCGTAGAGGGCAAATTCTTTTGTGCAGTAGTGGATTGTATATGTGACGAAAAAGAATATGACACTATATTGCGGTTGAAATATGTGCCCCCTCTCCTATACTTTGATCAACATGCACTAAATAGGTAAGAATTATGAGGCTTTTCTTCATCCGTATGAAAGCTTAATCCCTCTTACCACGCGTGGTAGATACTGGTACGCGAGTTACACGTACAATGCGTGCTGCGTCTCCGCAGTTGCGCTGTGTTCAGCTACTCACATGTTTATTTGTATCAATTCATGATGTGAAGAGGCCTGTCTATTTGGGGTTAATCAAAGTATATTCCAGATTGCCTTTTTTTATTTTTCTAGTGAATATATTCGAGTCTTTCAAGAATTTTGAGTTTTTCCCAAGGAAATTGTAAAGGGGAATATGTGCTTGCCGCCATCTTGTTGTCGCTCATGGAGCAGAGTTATTGGTCCTCTACATATGTTCAGACTTTGGCATGATATCCTAGCAGACCGCGTTTATCTTCATTTGACACACATACAGCGTGTGCATTTTGTTTCACGCGCAAACTGTGTCAACATTTCAAGTAGCATCTATCGCGACTTGCTCTTGTTTGGCATATAGTTAATTAATTTCTAAATTTAATTTTTACCATCCAGGGACAATAACGGCAACATGGAATGCCATGATATCAACTACAGTGATGACAACAAAGAGACCGGTCCTGACATCCCAGCTCTATCACAATGGAACAGAGTTATTGGTCCTCCACATATGTTCGGACTTTGGCCCGATATCCTAGCAGATCTTATAAATCTTCACTTGATGTTTATACAGCGTGTGCATTTTGTTTCAAGTGCAAAGCGTGTCAGCGTTTCAAGTAGCATCTATTGCATCTTGCTCTTGTTCGGCCTATAGTTAATTAATTTCTAAATTTAATTTTTACCATCCAGGGACAATAACGGCAACATGAAATGCCATGATATCAACTATAGTGACGACAACAAAGAGACCAGTCCTGATGTCCCAGCTCTGTCACAATTCCTGCTCACAGCTCTTGTTTGTCCTATAGTTAATAAATTTCTAAATTTATTTTTCCATCCAGGGACAATAACGGCAACATGGAATGCCATGATATCAACTACAGTGACGACAACAAAGAGACCGGTCCTGACGTCCCAGCTCTATCACAATTCCTCCTCACAGCCGCCGATATACTAGACCTACGCCTCACAGCAAAACTCGTTGTACTTAGTGCATATTCCACCGATAGCCGTGGAGGACGTATAACAGCCGATAGCGTGATTGGATTAGCGAGAGCATTCCTTGCCGCCGGGGCGCAGAGCGTGTTGGTCCCGTTGTGGCCGGTGGCTGAGCCGTCTAATAAGATTTTTATGAAGACGCTGTATAATACGTTATTGCAAGGCAGTAAGGCGAGTGTAGCGATTGGAGAGGCGATGCAGAGTGTGAGAGATAATAAGCAGTTTGGACATCCATCTAATTGGGCTGGGTAAGTGATAACTTAACCCGGGGGGCACTCAGGTATATTCGTGTACACATGTGTGAACATAGGTTTACAAAACACCCCCTAAACAAGTTTTATATTACCTTGTAGAAATCCGTAACAAGGATTTACATGCACTTTTTTCTCAAAATAGAACCCCCTATTTTTTTTTTTTTTTTATTATTTTAGGTTTTGAAAAACACCCCTTTTTGTGGAAATTTTGTATTTTTGATTTGAAAAAACACCTCTTTTTGTTGAAAATCAGTGTTTTTAGACCCCTTAACATTTGCAGTACTTTTTGTGTTGGTCAGTAAAAAATTACTCCTTTTTCCATGTTTTTTGTTCATGCATGTGTACACCAATATAGCTCAGTGGACCCCTGGGTTACTTAATTCTGTTTTCATACTCGTGTGGGGGAGCTTTTAAAAACATTGATAAATCTGGATATTGTATCGACATTGTATATAAGCCTAATTGAAGCGTGACATATGCAACTTAATTATATAGGGGCTTGTTACTTTTCATTAAATTTAAGTAATTATTTGATTGGCGTACTCCACCCTACCCAAATTTGATAGTAGAGGTGTGTGGCTGAGCGGTTAGAGAACGAGACTCTTAATGCAGAGGTTGGTTCGAACCCTGATTGGGCCTTCACCTTTATGGTCGGATTAGGTCTCCTGGACCTGGTTTCTTTGGGAATGCTCCTGCTTGGGGTACTGCATACAGTGTATACTTATTGAATCTGTTACTGACCCTGATTTAATATGACAAATTAAACCATGCTCAGATTACAGTAAATCAATATTTAAGCGCTCAGTAATTTTTGTGCACAGCTTATATTCAATCCTTTCACACGTTTTTCATGCTGGTGATATTTTTTACTTACGGCGGAGTATAGATACCATTTTATGCAATACATTTATTTTCGTGCAATGTGGATTGAGCACAAAAGCGCAAAAATAAATGTAAGGTAAAATAAACCACTTATAGAGTAATCTTTTTAAAATCTCGTATTTGCAGGTACATGTTGTTGGGCTGTGATGTGAGGTTAAGCAACAAGAGCGCTATGTTTGGTAACGCGTTGGGTGATTTGCTCACGACACCCACTCGATGCAGGGAAGCGCTAAGGGTGCTCCTACATTTGGTAAGTAGGGGGGTACTGCTATGTTTGGTAATGCGTTAGGTGATTTGCTCATGGGTGCTTCTACATTTGGTAAGTAGGGGGGTACTGCTATGTTTGGTAATGCGTTAGGTGATTTGCTCAGTAAGTAAGGGCCACTTGAATGCAAAAGTTTGATTTGAATCATTGGCTCTTGTTAATTAGTGATGGAGGAGACTCTCTGCTGTATAACATTGTGATGAACATGACCAACTCCTCAAAACTAGAAATAACATATATGAAGAGCTTGCTTCCAAGACCTCTTACATCCACTCCACCCCTTTTGCACGGAAAATAGATAATTTTCAAGTCTCATAAAACATGTTACTATTGTAAGTAAAACACTTCCACTTACAATATTCTACAATGCAGAAAAAGCCGTTAAAATGGAAATGAGTGACCTGCATAAGTAGGCAGAGCAGGTTATGGCATCAGACAACACATTATTCCTTTTGTCTATTTTATGACAGTCAAAAAGCAGTTTTATACTTTAGTTTTATACTAATTATATACTTTGAATTTATTAAAATTTTCTATTCAAAATTTCAGTTAGTTTTAATATTTTTCATTAGCAGTGAATTCTGTACTGTAATTAGCGATTTTGATGTGTCTAAGCTGCAAATGAATCAGACGTCGTGGTTGAATGTAAGAGATTTTGGAAATAAGCTTTTCATATAATCATATAATCGTGGATATAAATCAACTCATTTTGTATCTAATGAAACAAAAACTGTTGTAAGATTGGACATTTTGTTACCAAGTTTATTTGTGAGTATCCTTTCTCCACCATGATGTTGTTATTAGTCCTTAATAGGCTAAGTAAAATAACTTGTATGCAGGAAATGTATTTTTTTTTTCATTACTGACAACCTAGACGAACAAGTGCATTAAATTTGGTGGAATTTTAAGAATTTTGACCACAGCAATTTAAGACATTTTTAGCACCCCCTCCACCTTGTTCCCTCCTCTGTTGAGCATCAGTGAAGGGCTGATCTGATACAGATGAAAGCCAAAGGATCTTGAGAGAAAGAAATTCCGAGCTTAACATTTGGAAAAACAAATTTTTTGTAATGTTTCTTTTTTTACTTACTCCACAGATCGAGAAATCTCTCCAGCGGATCAATAGAGGGCAGAATAACCCTATGTACACGACCCAACAGAGTATTATGAACAAAGTCGGCCCTGTTCGTGGATGGAGAGAACTACTGAAAGCTGTAGGGTTCAGATTTGAAGAGGATAATACAGGGGGTAACATCCCTCCCTCTGTATTCTTTCCTACGTCCGATCCAGGGGATAGATTACTACAAGCTAGTGCCAGTTTGCAGGCGCTGTTAGGTGAGTAATTGTCCCTCCCTCTGTATTCTTTCCTACCCTTGATCCAGGGGATAGATTACTGCAAGCTAGTGTCAGTTTGCAGGTGCCATTAGGTGAATGATTGTCCCTCCCTCTGAATTCTTCCTACCTTTGATCCAGGGGATAAATTACTGCAAGCTAGTGCCAGTTTGCAGGTGCCGTTAGGTGAATGATTGTCCCTCCCTCTGAATTCTTCCTACCTTTGATCCAGGGGATAGATTACTGCAAGCTAGTGCCAATTTGCAAGCACTGTTAGATGAGTGATTGTCCCTCCCTCTGAATTCTTCCTAACTCTGATCTAAGGGATAGATTACTGCAAGCTAGTGCCAATTTGCAGGCACTGTTAGATGAGTGATTGTCCCTCCCTCTGAATTCTTCCTAACTCTGATCTAAGGGATAGATTACTGCAAGCTAGTGCCAGTTTGCAGGCACTGTTAGGTGAGTACTTGTCCCTCCCCCTGAATTCTTCCTACCTCTGATCCAGGAGACAGATTACTGCAAGCTAGTGCCAGTTTGCAGGCGCTGTTAGGTGAGTGCTTGTCCTTCCCTCTGTATTATTTGCAACCTCTTATCTAATGCTTTTGTCTTCAACTGTATATTTTTTAACTCAAGTGAGATCAGGAAAGATATAAATTCCATGTGCAAACACCATTTAAAGGTATGAATAATTTGTGCAATTTAATCAGATGGCATGAAACTAAAAACTTATTGATATTTTGACCTTTGTGCTAATGCTAAGGAAATGACCACCATATTGCCTGTTAGTCTTGTTAGGGGCGAGTTAATTATTGTACCTATGGCTTTTTTTGAGTGCGCATGTGCTACAAGATTCTGTGTAATTGAAATCTGCACGTACCTAGTTCAGCGCAAGTGGAATCACAGACTGCAGGGCTCAACTGAAAAAATCTGGAGGTACAATTATAACTCGGGGCCCCTTTTGAACAAAAAGATGGCTGTACATACTAATTTACTTGAACATCCCTCCCTGAAACTCAGATAATTTACGTAATATTGGTGAATTTCCATATTTTTCAGGTCTTTCTCCAAACACGCTGATTGCCTTATCCAAGTTACTCTCATCTCCAGAGGCAGCAACAGAAATTACTAGCATGGTAAGAATCTTGATTGAATGGTAAATTACATGAACTTTGACTTCATATGGAGAATGTATGATACTGTATTGTATGGGGAATTTTGAGACAGATTTTAATTATTTCAATGCTTTCATACCAGGCCAAGTAAATTAAAGTTTATATTTTTCATCCAGCTTTTTAAAAAAGAAAGGAATAGGGGCTTTTAATTTTTGTTTACGATTGAGTCAAGTATAGATTCACCCTATAAAAACAAATATACGTTTTAAACAAAAGTGGAAATGTTATTTGCATTAGTCTCAGGAAATATGGCCTAATTTTACAAACCTTATTCCCATTCACACTGCTGAGTTAACTTTTTAAAAACACACCAAAATCTACAAGTTTTTCGTGACGTTTCGTATCAAAAATCTTTATGGGGTGGGAGTAATTTATTTAACACAAGATGGTATAATATCAGTCACCTATATACCGCACATAGATAATAAATTTATCTCTTTTCTAATTACTGGCAACCGAAAAAATATATGTTCAATTCACGGCTTAAATCCAGGATCAAAGTGTTACTAATTGCACCAAAATAACTAATTTACCACAATATTTTATCTTTAAAACAAAAGATCAGCACACAAAGCATGTTAATTAACGTACCTAACTAGAACTCACTAAAGCTCACTCTTAAAAATCATGCAAATGCATCCAAAGCCCAAATATGTCATAGACAATGGGTTACATATGGGGACCACAAAGTAAAAACGCAGTATGTGCATTTATATGGCATTAACAGATAGTTCCTTTTTGCATGCACTTTTATCCACTTCCATGCTAGAATGTTGTATGTACATATGTGACATGGTATGGCAAAATCAGGCGGAACTGAGAAAAAAGTACAAATGAAAAAAAAAGTAAAAATAATGGAAAGGGTGAATTTTGTCAAAACGTGAGTTTTTTACAAATTTGTAGTGCTTGATATGATAAAAACATTATGTGAAAATCCCAGAGTAAAATTTTAAATGGGAAGGAAAAAAAGGAAGTAGTTTGCAATTGATCCACAATGCACATACTGCATTTTTACTTTTTTTGGTACAAAGAGACCAAATCGCTGCCCACCATGCCCAGACAGCAAGTCAGTGGTGGCCTGCTAATGGTGTGCCTGATTTTGGGTATGAGAGGTCCCGGGTTCTGGTGTGCCTGACTTTGGGCATGAGAGGTCCCGGGTTCTGGTGTGCCTGACTTTGGGCACGAGAGGTCCCTGGTTCTGGTGTGCCTGATTTTGGGCATGAGAGGTCCCGGGTTCTGGTGTGCCTGACTTTGGGCATGAGAGGTCCCGGGTTCTGGTGTGCCTGACTTTGGGCATGAGAGGTCCTGGGTTCTGGTGTGCCTGACGTCATCATGATTTGAAAAATACGGACTAATTTACTTCCATGTATAATTATATTGGTTTATGTGCGTTAATCGGCTGCTTGCTGCATACTGCAAGATTTATAGATTGATTAATTGGGGGAGCGGGTTAGCGCAGCGGTAGTTCCCTCGCCTTGCACCAATGAGGTCCTGGGTTCGATTCCCGCGCCCGGCGCTTTCTGTGCATTTGGTTTTCAGTCCATGTTTGCTTCCACAGGTTTTTCTCTGGGTACTCTGGTCTTCCTCCTGCATTCAAAACTGAATTTAAAAAACACCTTGGAGACCAAGTACCAAGTTGGGTTTCCTTGGCAAAAGCCTAAACAAGGTGATTTAGAGTATATTTTACATTACCAAATCAACACAGTTAATTAAAGCTTTCTGGTAGGATTGTAAGTTAACAAATCTCTCCATTCATTCATCTCCACCCTATCCCTCAATAGCTTGACAAGGTCAAAGATCAAATCTCTGCTGCAAGAGGGCGATATTCCAAATCAGACGATAGCATAAGTGTGCACATAGATAATCACTTCAAGTCTCCAAGGACACAAGTAACAAAAATGGTGAACAAAGTCGTCTTTATAAAATCCTCACAGTTTTGTTTTCTTTTGCACCCACTTTTTACTTGATTTTCTAATTTTCCAACAATCCTGCACTTAACTGCACATTTTAATTTTGACCGAAAATGTCCCTACTTGTAAATACCTGCGAAATGAGGACATCCTCGGAAATGCGAACTCCTCAAACAACTACACTTTGATAGCACACACACAATATTTGTACCTCGTCAGGGCCGTACGAAGGCATGTAAGCCAAAGGGGGCAAACACATTTACCGTCCCGAAATTCATGTTTCGTTGCAATGTATATACCGTCATTTCCAGCCAAAATTGATATAAAACCTTGATATTTGTGCTAAAATTGGCTTATTTTGACTAAAAATATACGGGACAGTAGTCTCGGATATTTGTTCCGCCAGCGTCCCGCTTTTTCGAGCTGCTTCGTACGGCCCTGTTAACCTCGCTATTATAGAGGAACTGTTTTAAAAGAATATTTATTCTCTTTGTCATCTCCTGGAAGTATCAGGAAAACAAGAACATTCCTCATTTGTAGGTATTTACCCTGGGGGGCACTCAAGTATAATGTTGCAGGCGTAGCGTGACCAAGAAAAAGGTGAAATAGGGTTGTTCTTGAGGACTTGAAAGGTGAATCAGGTGGCACCGTTCAGGGTATCATAAACATCAATTTTTGGGCAATTTTAAGAAATAGGGTACTTTTTCAAAACCTAGTGTGAAAACAGTATCGAGTAAATCCCGATTTAGGGTGTGAATAGGGGGAAAAGGGTATGTTTTGGCTTCAGAACCCTCCACCCTTTAGGGGATGTTTCGAAAAACTGTCGTCACGCTGTGCCTGCAACATTATACTTGAGTGTCCCCCCCCCCCCCCGGCATTTACAAACATATTTGCTGGAGATATTTGTTTGCACTCTTGTACCGACAACTTGCATGAAGTTGCACACTTGCTCTGTCTTAAAAAGATGCCATTTGCTCAGCCAAATCTAGCAATTTAATGCTTTGAAGCATAGCGATTAAAATCCTTTTTTGATGATTTACATCCAGTATTTATTGGTCTTGCTACGAGAAGTGTTCAGTAAGTTTGTGGCCCGAGATAGAAGGATATGAGTTATAATGCAATTGTTATTATAGGCAAAAATATAATTTATTGGACAGTTTAAACAGAAATTCAGAGTGCAGGGCCCCATTGTTTATAAATGCAACCTGTACCATGGATTTTTGTTTAAATTGTCCAATAAATTATTGTTTGGCCTATAATATGT
>JXSR01S005615.1:35703-48660 GCA_000969725.1 Ophiothrix spiculata | reverse complement strand
AGAAAAAAGTGTTTTTCACAAAATTTTGAAGTTAATCCTGCTAATTGGACTGTTATTAAATAATTCATGATAAAATGATTTTGTTTGTACCATTTTTGAAGAAATTTCATGATTTTTTGAGAACCTGGTTTGTCTAGTGAGTTGCACTATTTTCCCAATGGGCATGGGCGCACTCATAATGACGCGTAACTTTGATGCGACGTATCTCAAAAACTTTGCCTTGACCATATATTTTTTTCCAATTTGTAGAAGAGATATGTCCATTATCTTTCAATTGAGACCATGCACATGGTAACCAGTCGCTTTTAAGTCGAGAACATGACGTTTAAAGACAGGACATTTTGCATGTAAAGTCAATGGGGACGTATTTACCGGTTTGTTTCCATAAGGTAACCACTTCACAGCCAACAGAGAAGCTTTAAAATCAAAGAATAACTATGGTTTTTTTCATTATAAAACCAAAACGTTATAAATTTTGCATAAAAACTTGGGACTTAAAAAAAATTCATATAGTAATAGGACCTAAGAGCTTTAGGTTAATTTATGCTCCTGAACAAAACAATATTAAAATTTGCTTTAAAGACTTGGGAACTAAAATAAGAATCTAATAGTAATGGGACACTAGTTTTCCAGAGGCAGGAAAGTAGTTCTCCTTCCTTTACTATATTTTCATCTTCATCTTTCTCTATCAGCATCTTCTTTCTTCTTCTTCTTCTTCTTCTTCTTCTTCATCTTCCTTTTCTTTTTAAACTTTAAAAAGGGAGTGATGAAGCTGCACACTTATCCTAATTGTCACTGTCAGTGTTACCAAGCGACCAGGAAACAGGTTAATAGGGTTATTTCTGTCTAACAAATGATTGATCTATTTCCAAATGGAATCATCTACTTTAAATATAAATTTATAATCACTGAACCTGTCATAAACTGGGCAATCCTCAAACACTTAAGATCATTGATCACATGAGAGTTTTAAGGTGCTGAATGATTCTGAACCATGATCAAGAAGGTAACTTAACAAAAAGTGGATATTCTTGAACCAGTATATTTGAAGTAAAATGTGACTAGCCTTGATGTCATTTACAATGAAAAGCTTTTGTAAACACTCTTTAAAACTCAAAAATGTATTAATATCAATACAAGAGCAATATAACAAAACCACACGGAAATGTTACATTGTGTTACAATATCAACTGATCATTATTCCTAAATAATGTTTTATCTCAGATAGATTTACTGGTAATAGATCAACCAAAGCTATACACAAAAGTTCTACTGTCACAGTCATGGAAACAAGAAATTCTTAACATTTGAAATATTTTTAAACATCAATATGTGTTTAGATTGAATAAGAAACAATAAATCAAGGCTTGTCCCTCTAACCAGTCAAATTTTATAAGAAAAATGTAGCAATTCAGCAGTAAGATGAAATATTTTGAAAACACTTGTCAGCTGATTCTCACATGGCTTAAAATGGTCTTAACAAAATATCCACCTTAGTATTATAGTTAAGCTGGTAAATCTCAAAAGCCAGGAATCAACAGACATTAAGAGATTTCAAGTAACTTTGATATTTCCTCCTTTTTCTTTCTGCAAAACTAAAATCATAACTGCACTTTTTTATACTACCACCCCATCTAGAGCTCTAAAACCCATCAACACAAAACTGCCATTGTGTACTACTACTACACTTTGAGCTCTAAAACCCATCAAGACAAACTTAAAATCCCTTCCAGTTGCAACTTTCTTGAGTCAAAATATGTTGCCAACATTTATCTGAAGACAAGTTTGGATATAGTCAAAGTATCCTATCACCAGGTGGTTGGATTCAGATCATCCTTTAATTCTCCTTAGATGCATACCGGTATGCATTATAGAGGTCCAGTTGACAATGTCTGACACAAATACATGTATAAGTCTTAAACTGGTGATATTGAATTGTTAGCAGATTCACAACATTTATGCTTATTTCAAAACACCTAAGTTTTATTTTTTTTCAATAGACCATCAACAGAAAAGTATGGATAGCATGTTGATTTCAACTTTAATTCCATAGCTACGTCTGACAAACTGTAACTTCACTTGTGGACTTTGACTGAAGTTCATTAAGGTGTCATTGTAATCCAGTGGTGTAAACAGATTTACAATCTTGGTGGTGCACACTTTTCAGTACCGTATTGACTGCCACCATATTATTGAGATACAAAAAGTATATATATTCAGCAAGATTGGGTACCTTGTTCTGATCTGAAAACTACGGACTAATTTATTTCCCTGTAAACTTCAAGGTCCGTACAGCAACAACAAACTAATACTAAATATGATGATCATTCGATTGTGAATACCTTTAGTTCTTTCCTAGTGTGCTTTCTTTAGCTCTTTTTAAAAAAAAGTGGATTAGCCTTTTTGTGGAAAAATCCCCACCATAAATATCTAATATAAAGAATCATACCAACTCTCTGATCCAAACAAACAGCTAATAATATAACTTAACAAAAGGTTCCATTACCTCATAAAGGCATCTAATAAAAAGTTAGTTTACTCGCTGTATCAGATTCAACACAGCTAATGTAACTTGACCTGGCTTCTTATACAAATTTATACAAGACTTCCTGACTCGCCTAATTGCCAGGTTCAGATTGCCTTCTTGACTGCATAATTCCTCTTAAAACCTTCATTACCATCATCTTATGTATCGTTTTATGCCTCAGAACAAGCTGAGTGTTGTACGGAGTGTAAGCTTACCCGATACCACTCTTCCTTTTCTCCTTATAATGTAAATCAAGGTGAAAGAGAAGCTGCTCATTTTGGTGAATGCAAATATTGACAAAATTGAATGAGAATGAACCTGTGAAGAACAAACTATATGCTAAAAATCTTGAAAATATGCAACAAGCTGATGATTATCGCACAGAAACAAACATGACCATACACGGAAATTAATAATAACCACATAAATTTTGCTGAATATGCAAATGAACTTATTTTCAATGTTTGTTCATGTAGTAGCAACAAGATTAGCCAAAAAATTACCAAATTCAAGAATGCATCATGTAAAAACAATGTTAATACTCAGTGATTTCGTCCTAATCAATCATTACTAGTCTCTTTGACAACAAAAAACCACCAGTTCACAATGTTGTAGAATACAAGGGAAATACTATGAATCTCATAACAGAGTTTGATTGATTGTTGCATACTTCAAGGTTTATAGAGTTTTTAAGGAGAACCATGAAGCACTGAAGAAGAAAGGCCGATATTTTTCATTCACTCCCCCCTCCCCCATATAACAAGTTTATCTACAGATGGTTAAATCCGTACCAAGTTTTAACAAGTGGGTTTAACAATCCAACATCCTATCTATCATTTTTACAAAAGAATGAAAAATTCAGTGAGGTGGAGAATGTAAGGATCAGTTCAACCCTGTTTTACTTATTAGGTACTGTAAAACATGTTAATTTCGCGAGGTATTTAATTTTGCGAATTTCGCGAGGGAAAAGAATTCGCGAAATTAAATCCTTGCGAAAATATTGTCCAAGTTCATGTTTGTTTATTGAAAAATGTAATGGAGCTCTTTTACATGTGTTAAAACACTTTGATTTTATGCCAGACGATCTACTGATCAATGCTCACCCCTATCTTGTAATGGAATAGTCCATCATGTAAATTGTAAACAAAGCAGTGTTGGCTCTGGCTAGGCTGTCGATCGGCAATCGAAGTGTCCATGGAGTGGGGTTTGTTTGTAAAAGTTTTGATTTATTTCTGCAATATGACCTCTTACTTTTACAATTGTTTTTAAACATCATGCCTGGAGCCTTTTTTCATGCAGATTTTCAAGGTATTTTAGTAATATTTTGACAGGAACATTGGAAACTAGAAGATAATATATGGCCTTCCGAATTCGGAAGATATACATAATCATCACAAATTTCAAATTCGCGAAATTTAATACTCGCGAAAAATGTCACTTCTTGGGAATTCGCGAAATAAAGTCCCCGCGAAATTTAAGTGTTTTACAGTATTTGAGAAAACAACTCCAGGCAACAACTGCCCATGTTTAAATTATTTCTTATACACTTGTGAATTAGAACAGATATTTGATGATGAAAAGAATCATTGTATAGAACATGTTTTTCTAAAGTACTCTTCTCAATTATAATGTATAAGATATCATAAAGTGATGCATGTATTTTTATTGAAAACCACAAAGTTGGAAGCAAGCTGGAATATAATGTTCTACATTATAGGAGAGTCTTAGCCAGACATTGGTCAATCTTGCTTTTCATTTACTCCTCAGAATGTAAATCACAATGAAAGAGAATCTACTCAATTGAGGAATGCAAATATTGACAAAATCGACAAACTTGGGAAATGCAAACTTCATGAGGCTGTCATGATACCATGGGACAGTCTTAGCCAGACCTTGTCAATCCTGTTCTTCCTTTACTCCTCAGAATGTAAATCGTGGTAAAAGAGAATCTTCTCAATTGAATGATGCAAATATTGACAACATTGACGAACTTGGGAAATGCAAACTTCACGGGGCAGCCATGAAGCAAGTAGAGTCAGAAAAAGCAATTTGTGGACTCGTTCTTTTCCTTCATAAAATAAAAGTAACTTGGGTCAAAAGTTGTTGCAAATAGATAGAAACTTGAATAAATCCAAAAACCAAGCTTTCAAGAGGACTTTTAACTTCACTGCACTCTCTCACAACATTTAATCTTTTAGTTTGAGAAAATCAAAAGTGACCAAATCTTCATAATTTTTCCAGGCAAACACATTTTCATCTTTTCAATACACTAACAATGAAGGTAAAGAATTTGCTACGTAAATGACAGTGGGCTGTTAAAATACATTTCTAGTAATATTTGTTAATGGTATTTTGATTGCCATGCTTTATTTACGATTACGGTTCCTTTTATCAATAAGATACTTAATTTCAACAAGGCTTTACTTCAAAATAATAGTTAGTTAACTATTATAGTTAATATTCAATATAACTGCTTATCATCATTTAATAGTTTCTCATTCATTTGTGAATCACAGTTGCAAGTAAAGAGTGACAGAGTACAATTTTTAGAGTGCATAGAAGGATGGCTTATTGTCACCATAATTCAGAGCTATTTGTGAATCACAACTGCAAGTAAACAGTGAAAGTCTTGTTTTTCACAAATATTTTTAACAGTGTACAATTTCATATTGTGTAAAAGGCAAACAATCTTCAAAGTTCTTCCTCATTATTCATTTGCATATTTAGGACTTACAAGATAAAACCTCCATAAAGGCATCAAATGTGACCAGTACTGATAGTTGCCCGTACATCAGAAATTTAATTTCTTTTCTAACTAAACTCATGGCTATTCTGAAAATTAGGGTGGTACTATCAGAATTCTTAAACCATACAAATGGCACATTTTTACTCAGAATCTTAAATTCTCACACTCCAAATATCCCTCTTTGTGACTAGACCACTTTAAGTCTGTTTTCATCATGTAGTATAGCATTAGTTTAGAGTGATCATGGCATTAGTTGTTGTGACAGTTTCATTGACAATTGTCACGTCTCATCAGCTCTATCTTACCCTGATATTTATCAACAAATCACTGCTTGTAACACAAACTGTAGTAAATGAAAGCAAACTCTGCTTGCACAAACACACTAAACACTTGATACATGATGATTTGATTATCATTTAGTGTTTCACACATTTATGTACAATTTAAGTTAAGGCTACAATCTGCAATCTTTTAATCTAACTTGAAAAAAGTAATTTAAGTCTTGTATTTAAGATTATTATCAAATTCTCTAAAATACTGTGGTTAGTGAAAGGTCCAAAGTTTGACTGAAAATTACAATCAAATAAAGACAATTTCATACAGCAAATCATGTTAATAAGCCATTTACTGGAGTGCTTTAACACTTAACTGCATAAGGTACCCCACACTTCCGTTAGTGCATAAAGGGGGGGGGTTCCATAGTACCCCCCCCCCCTTATAAAAACTACTTTCCCGCCCAAATTTTTAAATAATCTTTACACCATATATAGGTACACTTATCACAACCATATTTCAGAAGAAAAAATTAAAAATGTTCGTACCGTTTCAAAATGGCGGCCAAATAACCAGAGATTATGAATACATTGACATTGCTGAAATAAAATGTGAATAAATTTTACTCCGGGGTGGTTTTATGGGCAAATCAATTTTTTTCGCACCCCATAAAGGCTAGTTTATGCTAATTAATTCAAAAACGACGCGGTCGATCTCAATTTTTTTTCGCCAAAAGAAGCACACCTACTTTTTAGGCAATTACATAAATTAACAGCCTGAAATGTTGTGGCGTTAAAATGCAAGAACCGAAAAACCAAATGTTGGGTACCATGGACCCCCCCCCCTTATGCAGTTAAGTGTTAATAACATCAAAGGTACTCTAAAGTATTGTATTTAAGATTTATTATCAATATCTCTAAAATACCCCAGTGAGTGAAAGGTCCCAAACTTGACCCAATATTCCAAACTGATTCCAATCAAATAAAGTCAATTTCATGCAGCAAGTCAAGTCCATTGCCCATTTACTGGATTGCTTTAACCACATAAAAGGTGATTTTGAGACTCTAATTTCCATCCTTCTCAAATTAATTGCATCTTGATTCAATCTAGCTATGGTCGATTGCTTATCTGGTTCAAATTTGCACCAATTTGGATCACTCTAGGTGGATGTACCACACTAATGATGGACTAATAAGGAATGTGGTTGAAATTCAATTTACCTATTACACATAACGACTGATGGACTGAAAGATCAAAGGTTAAATTTTAAAATGTCAATTCTGTTGCTTTTCTCATCAACTAAGGGATCATTTCAAAACTCAACCAGCTGTTGTCCTGAACAATGGCACCTGCCCAGAACAGCTAGTTTGGCTACACTTGTAGCGTTACGCAGTACCGAAACAGATACAGATACTGGTTCAGTTTTGAAGCACCCTCCAAGCTGGGGCCCAGCAGCTAGCAAAGAACTGACAAGGAACAAGACCCTTTGGATGGTTGCTATTATTCTGAAAATGGCAAACTGCCCAGAATAGCTGGTTTCTGGTTGTTAGCCACCAGTTCAGTTTTAAACGGCCCAAGCAGGCATACAGCAGGTATCATAGCTCTACAAAATAATGGACTGGCCCAAGAAGTGACAGGGAACAAGACTCAGAGATGAATAATCCAATTGATGTTAGCTCTATAACAACTGTTATATACAAAGTAGATGCATAGTGACATGTGACACCAAAGAACTACATGTAGCAGGGAACAAGATTCAATGTTGCATTCAAATTCTTTATCTGTCACATGATAAGGAAAAAAAAAATGTTTGGCCATAGATGCCAGAGGATGGGTCAGTCAGCTGGGAAACTTTTTTTTTTAAATATTTCTCATCAATAAAGTTGTACAAATGTTAAACAGAGCCACAATACGGGTTGGATATTTTACATCATCCACATTCAACACCAAATAATGTTTGAAATGATGTAGAAGATCCAAAGAACTGTTTAAAATACTTGTTTGCCCAATTACTTTGCCTGAAATTTTTGTTTTGTTTTTTATGGTCAGTATTCTTTCGTACAGTATGAATATCGAAAAGGTCATTTTTGGACCAAGTGGCCTGAAGAAGTCTGGTAGTACCAGCCACAACAGAATTTGCCATTTTATACACTTTCAGTACTTGATATAATTCAACTATCATTTTAACAAAAGGATGATAATCTTCACCAATTTGTTGAATCTAATGTTACCATATATTTATAATCTGCTATGCACCTGCTTGGTTCGGTATCCTAGCTAAAGCCAATTACCTCTAAATTTTTGAACAGAGCAGCCATCATGCAACCCCTAATGTAGATAAATAAGCAAACATATCAACCAGTCAACTTGATTGATATCAGGTATTTAAGATAAATTCCCATCTCTCTGTTCAGGGTGGTCATAGGAATAGCTGCGTTGCTACGTACCCATGTAATGACTTATGACTGGAGGCAGGGATGAGTGGGGATTGGTAATCCGTCTCAAGAAAGCATTATTTCATGAACATGTAAGTCTTTTCTGGCTTAGAGGATGTCTGATACAATTGCTTGGGCATGCCTCTGATTTAGAGCTTTATACATGTCTGGAACAATTGAAGAGAGAGTGCAGAAGGAGGCCAAGACATGTTGGCTTCATTTTGAAAAAGAGGGTAAAATGTATTTCATTATATCATTTGTATCTATGCACTTGTTACATTGTAAATACCTCTTATAATTCTATATTGCTATTATGGTTTGTTTGCTTCAAGTTTGGATTTAGATACATCATTGGATTCCTGGTCTAGCTGATACTATTGATGATAAGTCCAGAAATGCATTTACTGTTGAGTAGATGACTTTCAAACATTTGTCATTCAGCTTGATAAAGGGGTTTATTTCTTTGCCAGTGAACTCTACCTTATAAATAAGGTTCAAAATATGAAAGATAAATGTCCCTTTGCTGAAAAACTCTTTGTTTATCTTCCTGGTGGCAAGCCTGACTGTATCAGTTAAGTTTCAAAATATAAAAATATAAAGATAATTTTGGATACCAAAACAAGTCAATATACATTATTAGATAATTGAAATAATTAACACAGATTTCTAAAAAAACATGATTTTATCATATTCTAGAATGCAAACATTCAATAAGAACAAATAAATTTGTCAAAAATTTCAAAAAATAGGGTAGATATAATAAAAGATATTAAAAAAAAAGCAGAACTTATTTTCACCTAACACAATTATCATGGTCTTGTGACCCAACCCCCTTACAAATGTACTTCCTTTCTGGTATCAATTGATCTGTGGCCTTTACAGCATTAAGCTTAAGTGATTTGTCTTCAGAAAGGTAGATCACTAACATTTAGAATTTTGTATTTCTGCACACACATATTTTTTAAGTACCCAATCTTTGTAGCTATTTTCTGAGGTAAGCAAAACTCACTTGATTGAGTCAACACTTATTACAGCTAAAATCCTCCTAGAAATGATTAACCCTAGCGGACTTCTTTCTGTTTCTGTTTCTTTGAAAAAAGAGAAAAGTGAAAACGCATGTTTCACCAGGATTCCATCCGGGACCTCCTGTTTCCCATATCAAGAGACAGCCGAGTCGTTACATGGGCAGCAATTTGGTCCCTGCATTTAACCTCCATATCTTTTCATATTATTGCTTTTTTACCGTGAGATTTAGTAAGATTTTGTTTGGTTAATATTCTATGGTCAACAGTTTTTACAATTCCCACCCTGACAATTCTACCATGGGCTCGGGCAATATAATATGTACATTCTGGTACACAAACTGAAATTATCATTACTTCAGTATACCAAGGTCTAGGTTCACATCCAGTAATAATAATGGATCGATGCGTGATGTCCAGTGTTCACAATCGCCATAAAGTGTATCAACTGTAACATTTAAAACGTCCTATGAACTTGTGGTTAAATCAATAACAAGCCAAAAGCACTTAAACTTATTGTCAAATTTCTGTAATATATATAATAATATAATTTGTAAATCAAAACAATAATTTGAATCAAATAGTGTTCAAATACATTTAGAAATGATACCCTTTAAACAAGCAATATAATAACTCTGAAACACAATCAAAATTTCAATAAACCTACCACAATCACAATAAAATAGCCTAAACTTTTATTTAATACTTGCTCAGAATTAATAACCACTTAGATTATATCTTCACAAAGCATGAATAAGTAAAAGTGATGTGAATAATTTAACTTGATACTTAAAGCACTTTCAATTTTGCAGATATTTAATTTCAATATTTGCAAATTCTCCTACTTTTCACGGATATTTGAATTTGTGATCATGGAAATGACAAAGTTTATTAATGTTGATGTATTTTTAATTTGTGTAGGAATTAAGTTTTCTCACGTTTAGAGCCTTAAGAAAAAAGTGAAATTTAATACCTAGCTAAATTAGATATATTTACAGTAATAAAGAGCATCTAAATATCAATTCCTCTGTCACATCCTTTGATGTCATCCTCTTCTTTCATGGGTCATTTTGCAGACTACATTCCTTACATGTGTGCAAGAAAGTCGTATCTGCAATAGCTGCCATTTGTCATGAACTTAGATTGCACACTGTATGATCTCAAGACTTGGGTCAGTGGCCCTTGAAATGGTTCTTCAGGTGACATTAAGAACCATTTCAAGAACCACTGACATATGATAGGGAATTTTCAAAAGATTCTCCACATTCTAGTGACATGGTGATATATAAATATAACTTAGGGCAGCCATTGCAGATATGACTTTCTTGCACTCACATGACACATTTTCTTGATCAAAATCCCCATGAAAGACATGCTGAATTCACATGCATGCAGTGGCTCAGTTAAGAGGCACAGTATATGAGGGAAAAACATGCATGGGGGTTTCATAAAGGCACATGAAATGTCTGTGTTATTGGACTGATAGTATTGACATGATATCCAGGATTGTGGTTATGGAGTAATTGCTGTCTATTTTCAGAAATAACATTTTTGCACTATTTTTGGGGAACATTGTTATTTTTGCAAAATTCTAACTGAAAATATTTTCAAATGAAGTCTTAAAGGCAAAAAAGATTTTTTTTTAATGAAATTACAGTGTCAACATGCTTATTGGTGTGAGGCAACCTAATTTTTACTGAGAAAACTTTACTCCTATGGTATTCTGTTTTCTGTAGATAATCAGTAACTTTAAAATCTATTTGCGACAATCTTTACTGCCAGATTTGACTGGACTACCTTGTATTTTGATCTCTTAATGAAGATTGTAGAAAAAAAAAATGACATTTTATATATATTTCGAAAGCTGAGATTATAGAGAATTAAAATATGTAATAAAGTGAATTTTGGAGATCGCAACTTTCTGCTCATTTTGCCAGAGCACCACTCATATGTATACTTTGATGTGCTATCTATCATAGAAAAAATGAAGAACTACATTATCAGCAGTACATAGGTGGCAGAATAATGTGCTTTTGAGCAGCAGATAGCTGAGATATAAGGTGGTATCTGAAGACGTTTGTTATCAGCAGTAGAAGTAATTAGCAAATTAAGTTTCAAGTTCAAGTTTCAAGTTTATTTTCATGTTTCTCAAGTTACAATCATATAATCATAAAACAATTCTCAAAGATGCATGAATTTTATATATACAATTTTCAAAATAAACTTATCAGCTAAATCTTATACAAATATTACAGGGTGGTTCAAAAAACTTAGAACCCAAGTTCAAGGTTACGTTTCAGACAGTAATTGTACCTCAATCAACTTGAATTTGCATAGGAATCATTGTTAATACCTTTTAAACAATCCCTGAAAGTTTTATGCAATTTGCATCATTAGGTCTTAAGATACAGCTCTTTATGTAAACCATCCTTCAAATTGGCTTGTCCACGAAAGCTTTTCTTCGTTTTTGTCTTCAACCTGTTCCCTTTGATATGCACCATATTTGGTTCCACACGTGTTATACTGCAGGTTAAATTACGCATGTTTATCTGATGAAAGTGATTGATCATCAATTTTTAATTGAATGATGTACCTGAAGATAGCTTCTGATAATGGAGCATACTTGCCAACATTGCAAAAACAAAAATACTGACAGTTTAGCGACGCGTAACGCGCGGCACGTAACGCGCGGCACAGTTGTGGTCCCAAACTGGAGTAAAATAAGATTGATTTAAAGAACTAGTGTTAAACATCTTTTTTATATAAAGACTAAAATTTTCAGAACTATTTCATTTATTTTCAAGTTTCATTTTTTTAATTTTGGGAATTTATTTGGGCATTTCTATTATATTTTTAAAATGTCATGTGCAAGTTTGACACAGACCCATGATACCCAAACTCCTCACATAACAACTCCATCAAATCATTCATGGTCATATGATACCATGACACTCCTGACAGGACAGTTAATACTCACATAAAATCATCACCATACCAAGAATACCAAGGCCCTTTGTATTTTCATCACAACTCAGGAGTTCAACAGGTCCAAATGTAGTAAGCTTACACAACTAGTACTGCAGCAGTAAGCTTACAAATATATCAACAAACTTTGTGTAGAAAAATATCTTCAAATCTGCATTCTTTATTTTTTACTGCTTAGTTCTGCTTGTGATGACAAAGTTAACTAAGTAAATAACATCACCTTCTTACTATGACTGCAGACTCTGCACTTCGAATTACGATCGCTAAAACCATGTGCTTTGCCTTTGGCTCAAGGAGATGATGCAATGACGTCATGTATATAGCTATAGCAAGCAGAATGTTTGATAAACAACATAACTCAAGTTTTTTCTTCTCATTGATGATGCTTGCGAGTTTTGCCGTGATTTTTACGGGGGTTTTAAGAAATCAATTTGGAAATGAAAAAATCGGGACAATCCCGATTTTTCCCTTTTTTACAAACAGAAATAGGGACAATCCCGGGAAAATCGGGACAGTTGGCAAGCATGATGGAGCCCCAGTTTCAGCAACTTAATGGTGCAGTTCAGATTACAGGTTCGTACAAGAAACCTCTGAACTTCAGCTCACGTAATTTTGATAGTTTGTATGTTTTTGTTTGTTCTGTCTTCTTCGGTAAATTTTTTCCAACAGAGTGGTTGGACTTGGTCACTCAATCATTGTCAGATAGATTTTAGGTCCTTAGGTGCTGTAGAGTGACGAAATTAGATTGAAAGATCAGCTAGGAAAATGCCTTGAAAACACCTTCAATTCAAGCAGGGAACGCCCATAACACAACATGCAGTGCAGTATGTGCAGGTTAGAGTACTTAAATTGATTACACATCAATGTTGTGTAATCCATTGAAGGGTTTAAGTCAGAAGGAGAGAGAAGCAATCGTGGAAAAGCCACTTTGAAGCAATATTTTGATAATGGGCTGTATCTTAAAAAACA
>JXSR01S005614.1:102572-119441 GCA_000969725.1 Ophiothrix spiculata | reverse complement strand
CGTATTATGAAGACCCTCCTTGATGCCTCTTATTTCAAACAAGCTCTACCCTGATAGAAACATTTCCTTATTTTTGATTGGTTGTAAAAGGAAAGTGCATTGAAGTAGGATATATCGTTAAATCTCCACAGGTAGATGTACTTGTACGACGATGTTGGATGATAAGTTTAGATACACTCTAAAAAAAGTTGTGTTAAAAAGGGAACATGGTTAACAGGTTGGGTTACATTTTGCGCAATATTGGTTTATTTTGTACACAATATTTGGTAATGGTACATGTTTTACCCAACATTGTGTCAAATTTTACCCAACATTGTGCAAAATTTAACCCAACCCTCCAACCATGTTCCCTTTTTAACAAAACTTTTTTTAGAGTGATACGTAATGTTTAGTTTACCTAAGAGCGTTTCTGGTAACCAGTTTGGTTACAATGAGTCAATTACCAACGCTTCTTTATTTTACTTGAAGGAACATCATTGTCTTGGATACCCTGGTCACATAACCTTGCAGACACCGAGCGGTCACCAGCCGGTGTCCGTGACCCGTAAAGATGCCGGAAACATACCGCTAGAATTTAATTCCGAGTTAAAACCTTGCGCGCGGCTTGTATACGATGTCTTCAGTCATGGTCCCATAACCACCGGCGTCCGACTGGTGACCGACCGGGCATCGCAACCATTCATCGTACCGATGTCATACCGGCGTTGCGGAGTTCCCGCGTTGCGGCTTCCTGCGGCTTATGTGACCAGGGTGTAAGATTGGTTTTCTGTCAATATATTTTACAGTTCATAGGACATTAAAGACGTGCAGAATTGTTTATCAACTGTGGTTTCATCCAAAAAATGGGATTTATTTTACGGGTACGGTAATGCCTATCAAATAATCGTAACCCTTTTAAAGTGGAGAATTTGAGTTTTCATTTTCATTTACATCGACAGTACTTAGTGATCAAAAGCAATGTAGGTAGTTTTGCCCATGGCGAGACATAGTGTATTAGATTTCAACACAAAAACACACTTACACAATCACAATGACGATATTCATAGCATAACGTCTCCATTTAAGAGGCTGTAAGGGTGGGAGTATATAAAGAATCGTGACTTTTAACTCGGCAATGAAAACATCAAACAAAGTAATTTCGATATAACAGGAGAAGGTCAAAGTTCATAGAAACAAATAAAAGTTTGTTTTTATTGCTTTCTCTAATTGTATGACCTATTTATGTGATTTTGGCTGAATGAATAAAAATCATATTTAAAATATCCTTCCCCATTTGATTGAAAAAAGTATATTGAATATTTCAATAACTGCGGTGGATACTTTTCTAATATGCTTCTACTGAAAAATAAAAAAAGAACGTGGTGAAATATATTCTTACATTTTGCCTGGCTAGGCTGGCTCATATCATACATGTCATTCTTGTCAGTTATATAAGTTTAAAAATCCCCAAAATACCTAGCCCATTTCATAGCGAGGAAATTAAATTATTGTTCCCTATAAAAGCCTACCTATCATAACATGGCTGAGTTTGTTAAATTGCTCTTAGTTCCGAATATGTATCACTCTCAAAAATGCTTCAGTTATAAACAACGGTTAACATCGTCATCACTTTCATATCACGTTACCCGCTTTTGTCTTATTCACATTTTTTTTATTTTTTTGGCAAATTAGACATATTTTTGATTAATATGGATGGTTTTTCTTCCGATCACAAAATTGCGAAAACGAGATTGACACGGTGTTTGAAAATTGTCAAAAAATCTTCTTTTCTCGCAATTTTATAGAAAACGGCTCGGTAGGAAGATTTTCAAAACTCTGAAGATTCATAATATCACAAAATCTCAAATTCACCCCCAGAATAAAATTTTACCACTTCTCAACTTCAAAGCCTGATATCTCAGTTTGCAGATCGTCGCAAAGTCCCCCTTTTCGTTGTGAGTCATCACATATTATTATAAAAGAGATATAAAATACTTTAAAACTTTTCTGATATACAGCTACTGAAGAATAACAAACTTGGAAAGTTTATAATACTTTTTGCCGGGCTAGGCTGACTCATATCATACATGTCACTCATGTCAGTTATATCAGTGCCGATTTGCCACCGAAAATTATTTTCCCTATGTAACCTAACTTTATCATAACATGGCTGTGTTTGTTAAATTGCTTTAATTTTTATTCACATTTTATGTTGCTTACTTTATTCTTAATTGAAATAAAATACTGCACATTCATGTATTCAGATATATAATTATATATATACACTCTAAGAAATTTCCCGTAAATTTTACGGTAAAATCACTGGCAATTCGGTTTGCAATACTTTACCGTAAAATTTACAACTTTGCCGTAAATTATTATACGGTATTTTACTGTATTTTTACATGTGGCTGTTTATTTTACTGTATTTTACCATTAAATCATATTTTTTAATGGACCTTTCCTACCTGTTTCAAAGCATAGGTGGATTTTGACACCAGTTTTCAATTTAAAATCGGATGATTTTTAGTGTCAAAATAAGCATCCCTAGCCATTCTCAAGAACAAGGCATGTTTGCAGATTGCCACACCAAGGGAAAATGTGCAGCCTCAATACAATAACTACAGATATATTTTATATTTAGTATATATTTTCTGTGGCTTCAAATTATCTTTTTTGCTATTAATTTACGGTAAAATCCCGTAAAAAGACGGTCATTGCATTAAATAACTGATATATGCCGTTAACTTTACATTACGTACGTAAATATTTTCTTACGGGATTTCACCGTTAAAAAATACTGGTTTTCTACCGTAAAAATACGGTCAATTTTTAGAGTGTAGAGAGAGAGAGATTGTACGTGTAAGCATATACGCTGATTGTGGCTAAGGATATTACATTTCTTATTAAAATGTACGTAACTTAGCCATGGGAAATAAGATAAGAAATTGAAACAGAAGGAAGACGAGATATTTCCCTTGGTATCACGGTATTTATGAGACTGTATCGTCACATATATTCATCTGTTTATTGTATTTGACAGGTTACCTTAATATCAATAATTTAAAAAACGTTTGTTTGCGTTTGAGTTGTGTATATACACACACTAATCATAAGTATTGCAACATCGTTGACTGTGGTTTTGGCGCAAAATTTAAATATCGTTTTAAAAACGTTGGTTTGAAAACATTGTTATGCTAGTCATAATGATATCTTTATGCTGATTAAAGATCAAGATCGATTTTTACAAGAACAGGTGCTGTACTACGAAAAATTGGACAAGAAAAATGAGCATGTAAACACATCATTGCAAAACAACTTTATGGCAAATGTAAATGTAGAGAAACTAAATGATAATCAAAAGCAAACATGTGAAGGTGAATTGTAAGTTGATGAATGTGAAAATGCTTTAAAAGACATGTGTAACAATAAAAGCCCTGGATATGATGGGTTAACAGTTGAATTTTATAGATTCTTTTGGGGAAAAATAAAATATTTAGTCGTAGAATCTGAGAAAATCGTATAAAATGAAGGATTCAATCAGGGAATCA
This sequence comes from Ophiothrix spiculata, assembly GCA_000969725.1. NCBI lineage: Eukaryota > Metazoa > Echinodermata > Ophiuroidea > Amphilepidida > Ophiotrichidae > Ophiothrix > Ophiothrix spiculata. The sequence continues at coordinate 115,911 of JXSR01S005614.1, read as the reverse complement.
TGGCTTCGAGCCATCGAAAAGGTATCATTTCGTTAATTCATAAAGGTAACAATTTAGAGAGAGAATTTCTTAATAGTTGGAGACCAATTACTTTGATTAATGTTGATTATAAAATTGCAACAATAGCATTAGCAAAAAGATTACAAGAAGTTATCCCCTCCATAATAAGTTCTGATCAAACAGGCTATATAAAAGGAAGATTTATTGGTGAAAATGTAAGACTCATTGAAGACGTTTTAAGGTATACGGATAAGCACAGCATCCCGGGTGCCTTGTTGTTTTTAGATTTTAAGAAAGCATTTGATAGCATTAATAGAAATTACCTGATAAAGGCTTTAGAATTACATAATTTTGGTTCTTGTTTCATTAAATGGATTAAGACAATTTATAATGACATTTCAAGTTGTATTATTCAAAATGGTATTGTATCAAACTTCTTCTGTTTAGAGACTGGCGTTCGCCAGGGATGTCCCCTGTCTGCATTGCTATTTGTAATTGCGATTGAAAGTTTGGCATGCAAAATTAGACAATCAAATAACATTGAAGGGATAAAACTTCCCAATAGTGAGTGTGATAATAATAGAGCATGTATATCCTTATTTGCAGATGATATTACGATTTTTTTGTAAAGATAAAGGCGATATTAAAGAAGCTCTAAGTATTTTTAATGAATTTGAAGCATTTTCTGGACTAAAATTTAATGTACATAAAACAGAGGCGGTCTGGATTGGATCAAATACATGTAATCAGGACAAACCATTCGATTTGAATTGGAAATGTGGACAAGGTGATTTAATTAAATCTCTTGGTGTCTGCTTTAGTAACAGAAAATCACTTTCTGAAATAGAAGAAAATTGGACAGGAAAAATAAAATTGATCAATAAAATGATTAACAATTGGAAATCTCGAAACCTAACTATTGTGGGTAGAATATCTATTGTCAAAAGCCTGCTTGCTTCGCAATTTTCATATATTGCAAGTGTAATGTCCTTGCCTGATGATATAGTTAATAAGATAAATAATATATTATTTAAATTTATATGGAATAGTAATGAAAAAGTAAAGCGTAAAACATTGATTGCTGATTTGGAAAATGGTGGCTTGAAAATGATATATTTTCCTCACTTTGTAAAGTCTTTAAAAATTGCCTGGATAAAACGTATCGTAAACGAAGATAACGCTCCTGGAAACATATACCAATGTCAGAATTTCACTTAAATGATCTTGGTTTAGATATATTTAAATGCAATTGTTGTTACAAAGATTTGAATGAAAAATGTAAGAAACAGTTAGACAAAATGTCTCAATTTTATCACGATTTAATTAGAATATGGTTAGACATGAAATATGTATCATCAGATAAAGAAGGTATATCAGAGCCAGGTGAAGAGATAATATAGAATAACTATTGTATTAAGTCCTCAGGGAATGTTTTGTATTTTACAGACTGGATTAAATCAGGTATAATCAAATGTAAAGATTTGTTTCAAGATGATAACACTTTTGCAACCATGGCAAAAATAAGGGAATGTGTCAAAAACAACAAGTAGATTTCCATTAGAATACTATACTGTAAAAACTCCTGTACCAAGAAATTGGAAAAAACGAATTAAGAAAAATCATGATTTTACAGATGAAATTGGTTTAAATTTTAATGGTGTTTTTTAGACAATTGAAAAATGTACTGCAATTATGTGTTAGAAAATTATAAATTCAAAAATAGAAACAAGACCCATATGTGAAAGATTCTGGGAGGAACACTTCCCAGACGAAGTCTTATGTTGGAATATAATATGGAATAATGTTTTGAGTGTCAAAGAACCAAGACCCATGGCTTTAAACTGGAAAATTTTGTTTCGAATATATCCAACAAGGAAGTATCTAAAGAAAGTTGGTATGGCTTTGAACAATTTTTGCGAAAGTTGCAACACATTGGATGATACAGAACATTTTTTTGTAACATGCAATGAAATTAGAATTGTATGGGTTAAAGCAAATGAGATGCTTTCAAAAATTTTAAATAGGAAATTCAAGCTATCCACAATGAATATATTATTCGGTATAAGTGAAAATAATAAAAAGTTGCATGGATATGTAAACACCATAATTTCTGTTGCAAAAATGTGTATAAGTAAATATAAGTATGGTAAAAAGTAAACATAACAATCATGTTAGATCAAGAACTAAGAATAAGAAATGTATTAATATGAAGAAATACCTATTTTTGTGTAAAGACAAAGATGAATAAAAACTTATGTTAAAGACAAAAAAAATCTTTATAAAGTTGTTTTCATGTTTGTTTTCTTTAATTATTTTGATGAATTGACACTAATTTCAATAACTAGGGGCTAGCCAAACAATTTAACGATAGCGACTGCTCACTTCTACAATGCCACTCTGAATAAGCAATTCTTTGAGAACTGATATCGGTCGAGGATCAGATGTTAAATTAATCAACTCATGCTTCTTGAAATGTATGTAATTCAAAACTCGTCGGTTAATGTTATCTCACGTGTCTTACTTCAGATTTGCGCATGTGCGTTTATATTGATACTGCTCACGTCTTTTTTCGTAGATCCTGTCATCAAAAACATGCGTGCAGTCGAGTGTGACTTCATTTTCAAGAACGATAAGCGGTAATTTACAAAATCTTGACATGTTCCTAAAATACTTTAACATTGGTTTGCTGAGAATGACAATAAATTGGATGTTATCGATATTACCGTCAATTGTCGCAAATTTTTTCGAATCAATACATACCAATGAAATTTAAACCATGAGTTATACACCAATTGTTGTCATCAAAGAAAGGGTACAATGCTCGTAGCCGTCATGTTTAAAACTCAGAACACTTATTCTTTAATTATCAAAACTTTGCTCAGTTAAATAATAAATCGAATATTAACTATGGACGAGTTATACTAGCAAACATCAGAATTTACGCTATGTTGCAATACTTCTGATAACGGAGTGTACAAGCAAACGACGTTACATGAATGAAAACCTCGAACTCAAACAGACGTGTCTTTTTTGTACTAGTTCCCTAGAAGAAAGATAAATGTAGTCATGGAGGGGATGATAATTTGTCGCTTTTCTGAACGTTTTCGCTGGTGCCATCACCGTCATCATGAATGATAAGGCTGTGTTGTCTATCTTGTCTTTGACTGGGAACAGCGCAAAACGTGACGTAACAGATATTCGATAACGCCATATGATGTTAAGAGCAAGGTACAAAAGGTAAATAAAGAATAAAGTGTTTCTGGTGTCGTTCACGTACAGTGTAATTACTGGAAGTTTTTTATTTGACCGGAAATTTAATGTTCTATAAGAAGCATGCTACAGGCAGAGACAGGATACGTATAAATATTTACAAAATATATATTTCGCCCATTTTCGAACCTGATGAAGTGATGTATGCTTTTTATAAAAGAAGAAATCGACGTTGACCCAATAGCATTTACGGGATTCCCAAACTCCCAAATTAAATATCAAAAATTTGTTTCATTGAAATACGTTTCTGTCAAAATTGGACCTTTTAAGAAGCTTACAGCGGTTGTATATCCTCTTACGCTTTTGAAACGGACCTTATAAGGAGATGAACGCTCGCAATCTTTTCTTGGTTGCGCCAAGCTATCTTTTCCTAAGAGTTAGTGCACCCGAAATAAACGCGTACGGATCACCTGAGGATGCCTATTTCTGCTGAGCAAATATATGGTAACATATTCTATCTGATATTTCATGTCTTAATTGCAAATAAAAGGAAAACAGGGAAAACAGATAATTGTGTCTGAAAGAGTGATATGTTTACAAAAATAAAAAAATTAATTAAAAGTAAAAAAAGTAAAAACACATGTGGATAGCGCATATCTTGAACCAGGACTCACTGGGGCAAAATTCGACGCCTTGCCCGACCAGTTCGAAAAATCCATGTTCTAAAACGATTGAATCAATTTCTTTAAAACAAATCAAGTATATTATTCTTGAATCAAAAACTTGCCATATCACAGAATTTTCACCTTTTCAAGGTTCAAGTTTGGGACTAAATAGAGTCAGGGTCGAACCTTTTTTATGCGTAAAACCTTAAGGACAGCATAACTGATTCCCCGGGGCAGTCATATATATTTGAAATGGATATGGGAGTAAGGCCCGCGTTCCCACAGGCTGGGGCATTTGGTGAGAGCATAGACTCAAAATATGAGGAGTCATTGGGTGAGAGCATGATTTTTGGCATCCGTTTAGAGAAAATACAAACATTATCGGTCTAAAATTGAGGGGTCAGTGGGTGAGAGCACAATTGTTTTTCATTCGGTGAGTGAAAGTTGGCATTCGTGAGAAAAAAATATAAACATTTTTGGGGTCTTTAGGTAAAGGCAGATCCGATTATAAAAAATTAATGGTCTTTGGCAATTGAGTGCCATTGATGCTGAAAAGGGGGATCTTTTGAGCCTTACATATGCGTCGCCTCCAGAATGGGACTGCACCCGCGGGACCCATTTACAACAGATTGTAGAGGCTTCAATACGTTCCTGAGTGGTGGTTAAAGTTATCAGAACGAATCTACACCGAGTCGACAAATCGCTTAAATGTCAACAATTCCCCAGATAATGCAACCACGATTTGCTATATGTTACCGATTGGTCCCATGTCACGTGAAATTTGATTTAACATCAGCCTACATGTTTAATGACCGGCAGACAACACAAGTAAGCTGTAACGGGTTATATTAAACATTTTATGAAAAATCATAGAGGTGGGTGACACGACGAGCAAATTTAAAGTTTACATTAGAGATTGTGGGCGGTGCAAGTATATTATGACACACTACACACATACATAAATTATACATTTCTGTTAGCGATATCATGAGGAAAATAAAAATCACAAACTTTCCCTTATTTGAAAGGCTATTTCGTTGGCTACCAGAAGCAGCTTAAGTCATCTCATTTAATGATCAGGTTCAAAAGTTACAACCATTTAAGTAATGACCCGTGAAAACTACTTTGGCCGATTTCACAATTTTCAGCGTAAACAGTTTTTCATGATTCGATGAAGATTAACAATGAGGTGAGGTAAAATAACAAATAACAATAACAAAGGCACATTTTATGTTAAAGAACATTTAATGTTGGTTTTTTTTTTCATATGATAAGAATAATTCATTAAAAATTTTATGATATTTTTTGATAAAAGTTATGCTTTAATAGGTTAAAATATTGCTCATATTCCAGAGTAAGCATAAATGGTTGCATCATAGGACTCGATATCTTTGGTGGAAACGGGAAAGTAAAGAGTTTATTGCAATAATCTTTTTGCAGATTTTTTACACAGTTTTATATTCAAAGGGAAATATGGAATTAAAATTAATTTTTGTACCTCAGGTCAATTGATAAAACTTCAGCTTTTAAAAAGTTAAGCTCAGATAGGTACATGGTCTTTCTTACTAGTGACGTACAAAATTCGGTATGAAGTGATTAGGTTTTGAGAATCTTTTCCATTAAAACAAAACCTTTTTGTTGTAAAGTTTGACACTTTTTTTTTATAGAGCTGACCAATTTTACCAAAATTCACTCCTGTATAAAGTCTATTACAAATTGAAAACGTTTCGTTGGATGAAAAATCAAAATATGGAATACCTTTTTAACTCATTCTGCACAATCAGTGAAAGTTTGAACACAATCAGTGAGTGACGCCGTAGCCATACAAGACATTAATTAAAAACATTATGACAAATAGGCTTTAACTATAGAAATATACCTCCGTATGAACATTAATTTTAAAAAGGTGAATTAAGAAAAAACGGGCAAGGTCATCATTAAAAGGTCTATTGCCTTTGTTAGATGGAATACTAAAAAAAACCTTTATTTGACTTAATGCTGTTTTATTGTGTAATTTTTGATGTGTATTAATGTAAATGCTGTTTTCATTGTGTAATATTTGATTTGTATTTTAATTTATATAAATGTATTATTCTTAAGGCTACAGTCCCTTTGTCGTCTCGCTCGGCTGAACGTCATGTTTACTGTAAGTTTTTACCTACTTACACATCAGAATATCACAATAGAGTATCTAGTTTATACACGAATCTTAACAAGTGATTTCACGTCTATTATCAAGGTCAAAATGACGTCAAAAGTCTAATCTGAAAAGTTGACGCTTTTTTTCGACGAAACCTCATTATTTCATGATGTTCGAACGATTCAATTGTTTTCAGATTTTGACAGATTGTAGGCTTGGTACTTCTTATTGAATTACAAATAATATTTTATAAATATGTGGTGTTGATTTTGAATGATAATGTAACAAACCCGCGTTGTTTTGCCTGACACCGGACGTGAATTACAACTATGAGATCGCCCTGTTTGGCTGTGAATTGCCTGATTTTAGTATCTAAATTATCTACAGGATAAGCATTCGCATAATTTACTTACAAATTGAGCATTCCATTGAGGCTAAAATTGCATTTTTATGTAAATAAAAGAAAAATACGGTAGATCCTTCGCTTCGTAATCCATGAGTAACCACGCCATAATCTATGGTTCAAGTCCTTGCAAATGCAGTGGATATTGTTTCTCTTTTCATGATAAAAATAGTTAGGATTCCCATTTTCCTGAGCAGATGGAGGTTATTTACACTTAATTCAGATAGTTCAGTCTTTGACTGTATTTCTGTTCTTTTTATAAATTAATAAATAATTAAATAAATAAACTATCATGTTCATAATGATATTAACTACAAAGATGGTTAAAAATTACTACTAAGGAGATCCTTAAAGGTGCAATTCATGATATTGATGTGGGAAAAAAGCACTTGCCTTTTTTCTAGCTAAATACATAAATATACACCGAACATTTCACTTGATTCCTAACGTTCGTTTTCAAGTTACAAACTGTTCAACATTTCGAAAATACTCATAGGCTACTGTGTTGTAATTATTGTCGGGTCCCGACAATAATTAGAAAATGACACATTTTCTCACTTTTCTCAAAATGCAGGCACATATGAAAGAATGGTTTGGGATCGTAATATATACAAGTTGAGGATTCTTTTAAGTTAAAAAAATAACTTCGATAGAGGTGACCTTGAGGATGAATAATAGATTAATAACTGCGTATTACTTGACGCGAGTGAAATTGTACATCAATAATGCACCGCGTGCTGAAGTTGGAGTTGTCTGCACTCACGAGGCGCAGCTGAGTGAGTCGGACAACTTCGACTTCAGCACAAGGTGCATTATTTTTGTACAATTTCACGAGCGTCAAGTAAAGAGCAGTTATTAATCTATTTAATACACGAAAATGATTAGAATAAAATTGTAAAGAAATTAAACGGCATAATTATTTTAAAATGTGTTTGCTATTTCAATAAAACATAGACAATTCAACCATCCATCGTCCCATGTTAATCATTGAAATTTGTATTTACCGTTCTTTTAAAATGAAACTTGCCATACCAGCGCGAGCATGTTACGCGTGTGCGTACATGAAATTGCACAACGCACTACGCAATACGCAGCGTGCAACTAGACGAGATTAATGAATGCGTATAAGTTACCAACTGTCCAATTAGATTTACAATTTCAACGCGTACTCAACGCAGAGTGTATTAAAGGTGGATGATGAACTGGCCATTCGTAAAAATATGCATTTTGGACGAAATATTAGGGTTTTATTGTTATTCATACACCCGGCGTGTCACCTAGCAAATCAGAAAGCAAGAATATTAAGTACGTGGAGTGCAGTGGATCTTCACAATGCACTTGGCTTGTTGCGTTCCAGTTTTCATGACGGGTGTTTTTTGTGTATGAATGTTTCAATTTTTTAAAATGAAAAGAGTGAGCAGTCACTCTTTCTTAGAGTGATATTTTTTTCACTCCAAAAGAGTGACATTTCACTCTTTTCGAGTGAAATCGAACGGGGTTTCACTCTTAAAGAGTGAAATGTCACTCTTATAGAGTTATAATTCACTCTTTGAGGGAGTGAAAATGGCCACTCTTTTAAAGATTGGTCACTGATACCGCTCTTTTGAAAAAAAATCACTCTAAGAAAGAGTGACCGCTCACTCTTTCCTTTAAAGAGTGTAAACAACGCTTAAAAGTATAGTAAAATCCCCAAAAAATGCAAAAATTTACACACAAATGGCTCAAATTGAGAAAGAATTAATTTGCAATATATCATTCTTTGATGGTGGTGTGTTTCCTAAATCCTAACTTTTGTACCTCAGATGGATTTACCAGATAAAAGATCGAACAAAGCTCCTGGAGATAATTTCAAACATATCAAAAGGGAGACAATTTCATTAAAAATAATTTGTTTGGTCATCACAAGTGTAGAAACAAGATTTTTATCAGTTTTCAAACTAGAAACGCTGTTTTCACACCACTTTTTGTCTCCGGCGACAAAAATTAAAGTAGGTAAAGAATTGCTATTTTCTCCAATGTTCCTCAAAATCATGGACAACCACTTGTAGATTATATTATTATAAACATGTTCTATCGATTCAAGTAAAAAAATATGCAGGTAAAAATTAGTTGGAAGAACCTAGGCCAGTCCCTTTAAATTCATTCAATTTTGGCTCTTGTTACTTTCATCATAAAGATTAAAACTAAAACATTGGATTCCATTGCATCACTTTGATGCATCATGTATTTATGATCGGTATAAAATTTGATACTTTATGTTTCATCAAATGATGTATTTCTTATATTCTGTTTGTTTTGTCAATGTCATGACACACGTTTGATGCTCTGGTGCATGTCTAGTGCAATAACATGGGTATATTATCAGAGTGATCATAAGAGAGTGTTTATTACAATTGCACAAGCCGCCTGATGAAATTTATTACTTTTTCTTCAATTCTAATAATATTGTAAAATGGCAATTAAAGAAAAAAACAAAAGGATTGAAAGCGCATATTTCACGGTGAACAGCTTGTGTAGTAATTAATTTTCTGTAGATATTATTATATTTTTTATTAGTAAAACGTTAATTTCGATTCAAATTTATTTGCACTTGAATTAGCATATTTAAGCAATTGCGCTGTATCCCCCTTTTTCCTTACATGTGGTATTAAGGGGACGGTCCTTTTTTTCGTCTCGCTTGGCTGAACGTCATTTTTACTGCAAGTTTTGGCCTACTTACACAAGTCTGATCATCACATTTGTTGGCGTATTAAGGAATAGAATCTTTAGTTTGTACATGAACCTTTACTCATGATTTCACGCCCATGATCAAGGTCAAAATTGTATCAACAGACTACTTCGAAAAAGTTAACGCCTTTTTGCCGAAACCTCATAATTTCAAGCACCTCGAATAATTCGATTTCATTACAATTTTGGCAGGTTAAATATCAAAGATTGATAATGGAATTATGTATGTTTTTGATTATTCATGGTACCATTAAACATCCGGAAGGATATTGACAATGATGGTCAAACTGTGTCAGTTTACATTCGAATTTACCGTTGTGGAAATTTGCCAAAAATTTCTACTTAGTTATAGTCAAAATTAATTATTTGAACTGAAAAGAGTTCCCATGTTACTCTGTTAACAATTCATATAGTTTTTAATTCATTTTCAGTAAGGTACATGGAATAACCAGGTCTTTTTCATTGAAGAGTTGGGCAAAAACGAGGAAAAATCAAACATGCACTTTTGAATGGTTAAAGTTTTAAACTCTTTTTTAAACATGTTCCTTACAAGTAACATGTCCAAAAATGAGCTCTATTTTTAAATATCATAGACGAACATGTAATTGTATATTTTGTACTCACATCTGCTATTTCCGTGGCACAAAAAATGATAATTCCTATATAATTACATTAGTAAGATGTCGTGTCTGTCCTGTCTGTCTCTTGTTATTCAATGTCTGTAGAACAACTTGCCAGTAATTGCGTGTTCCAATTTGTTGCAAACTCTTCATTTACTATCAGCATGCATGTAATTGTGTGCATTTGAGTTTGTATTACGCGCCCAAACGTGCGCTAGTCAAGAAACATTCAACAGCGAAAACAGAGGACCTTGCTGTTATAGACAATCAATTCAATCGATGCATTGACCCCAAAAATGGTTTGACAAAAGTATCATCACACTTACAAAATATTTGTCTATCGAACATTTCGACAAAATTGAGAAAATTAAGAAAAAGAGCCTATTTTTCGTAGTTTTTTGAACATGTCATGTTTAATAACTTGATGATACACTCTATAATGAAAAGAGTGAACGGTCACTCTTTCTTAGAGTGAATTCGAAAATGGTGGCATATCAGTCTTTTCGTTTGAAATCGAACGTGCTTTCACTCGAAAAAGATATACTTTTAAAACTCTTTAAAACTGCTACTCTTTTAAAGATTGGTCACCCACCGACACCACAGTGGCGTAACTCCTATGGGCTCGGGGTGGGCAAACCCGCGGGCACCCGGGTTAAGGGGCACCCTGAGTTGACCACATGAAAAACAAAATGGAGGGGGAAAGGGAAAAAGAAGACAAGCGCTCCTATATTTAGGGGCACCTTCATAAAACTTCCAGCGGGCACCCGCTACCAAAGTTACGCCACTGGGACACCACTCTTCTAGTGTCAGTGACCAATCTTTAAAATAATGGCGGCAGTGACCAATCTAAAAGAGTAGCAATTTTAACTCTTACAAAGAGTGAAGAATAACTCTAAAAGAGTAACATTTCACTCTTTTCGAGTGACACCCCGTTCGATTCAACTCGAAAAGAGTGAAATGTCACTCTGTTCGAGTGATACAAAATTATCTTCAAGAAAAAGTGACCATTCACTTTTTTTTTTTCATTTGAGAGTGTACAAAGCAAATATAATGGACTACATTTTATTCTAAATAATTCGATGACTTATGAGTTATGCAATTTTCATTTTGACTTTGTAAAGCATGTTCAAGGCCATATATTTTTTTATTAACTCACAGCAGCTGCCCCTTAATCTAAAGAGCTGATTTATTATAAAATCTCAATTTCTTCAAAATATTAGATAGACAATTATTTTATTAGTGTGATGATATATTAGCTTGAATGACAGATTGCATCTAAAGCCAACTGTCTGATTATATTATAATGCACGCAGCGAGTATAAATATGGGAAACTTAATTAAAATGCGAAGTAAGTGAAAATGACAAGTTACCCTACAAGAATTTTTGGTTTTATCTAGGTTGAGAGGATTGGGTGGTAACCACGCGCTCTGTGAAAATGAAATGACTTTTGTAGTTTTATACCGTAGTATAGGGTAGGCTCTCCTCTTTCCATTGATACCAAAATCTTGAAAATCGGCCAAGGGATTACGTATTAAGGCATCTTCTAGTTAATTTCTAAATATTGGATTTTCATTGTGTTTTTGGTAATAGATAAATAAACTGGAAAATCTAACATGTTCTGTAAGCTTCATTTAGCATGCAGATATTTTTTTCTTAAAAATTGTGATTTTTCTATGAGGGGGTGGTCCCATACCAACAGACCCTGACGGCTTACCCAACTCACCTAAGGAGGTACCCCGACTTTTACATAAAAAAGTTCACAGGGGGTTCTGTTCTAAAAATTTAGGGGGTTGTAACAACCACCCCCCCCCCCTTGGTAAGACGTGTTACAAAAAATGCTTGGTTAGACGAGGGTTAACGGGGTGCTAACCATCCCCTTAGATGAACAAGACGTGTTAAATTTGTGTCAACTATAATAAAATATTACACCACACTGACACATGCACAGGTTTATTCATTTTTATTGCTTAAGTCACATGAATTTAAAGATAAACAAATAAAATGGGTAAAATTGATGTTGATACTATCACAGGAGTTGTTTTACATGTCAAAAGAACTTTGAAGTATTTTCATAAGGACTTAACGGTGATCCCGTAACTTGCCTGCAAGACTCAATGGTGTTTCCGTATCTCATCTTCGTGACTTGGCGGTGTTTCTGTAACAGGTGTCTTCATGGGGTAACTCATCATTTTTCTTGCCACCTTCAAACTTGCCCATTTTTTAACTCACTCGAAACATGCTCTCCCTATTATAATACACCTAGAAAAACAACTGAGGTCTTAGATTCGGTTGCATAGAGATATAATGTTTGCAAACAAATAGACTTGTTATGTTTATACGATTCATAAATGAGTCACAAAACATATTTTACGTGACTTTTTCCACTTTTTCTAATAGTCATCGTATTAAAAACATATTTTTCTTGCCAAAAACTTGATGCCACTGCCCAAAAATGTTAATGGCTTTACTCTACCATAGTATCTTCTGGAAAGTCTGTCTTATTAATAGTAAAATATCATAAATACTCGTCAAATTCAACTCATTCTACTCAGACAAACCCTTTGTTAACACCCAACTTCCAAAAGTTTGATAACAAACAGATGTACTCTGTGATTTTTTTTTTTAAATATGTTAACAATTTTTGCATGCTGACATTACATAATTTTACGTATAGGTAGCGAGCAGTCAGAAGTTCAATAATATTGAAGATCATGAGGGGGACTCGACAAATTATTATAGATTGTCGTAATAAGACTCAACAAACAACGATCATTGCATTTTTTTATATGGACAATACTCTGCTGTCAATGTCAAGATTTTGAATATAATGTTACATCAAGACAAACAGTGCTCGCAGCCATGAGGGGCAATTTGAAGGCGATTTTGTTTTATTGGGTCATTTTCCTGACGTTCCTTTAATATCAGTTTACGACATTTCTTTCTTTTTTTTATTGTGATTTAAACTCTTACTTTATGTACATTATCAAATACTCATGTGGCAAAGGTATCGGGCAGTGTTGTATTCGAGTACCCCTTATCCGAGTACGAGTACGAGTACGAGTACGAGTACGAGTACTCACCATTCGAGTACGAGTACAAGTACGAGTACTTACTACTGAGTACGAGTACAAGTACGAGTACATGTGTCCGAGTACGAGTACGAGTACTTTTGAATTACAAACTAAAAATAAACACAAACAAAAACATTTCATTTATAAACACAAGTTCAACTTTAATCCTCTTTTCAAGTATATGACATTTTACCAGTTGGTGATGGGCACGCACTGTGCAATGTTTAAAATAAGATGTAGCGTTGCAATTCTTGCAGTACCTGCATGCCCATCTCCAACCATGCCCTTTGATCTCAATTAATTCAGTCAGAGCAAGTCAGTGGGGCGGAAGGTAAAACTTTTAGGTGGGGAAACGGCTTTTTTTGAGCAAAAATGGTCGGAGGACAATTGTAATTTTTTTGCAATGCGCGCGCGCAAAAAATCTGTCAAATCGGCTAATTTCAGCTAAAAATTATTTTAAAAATCTTGAAATTTTGCGCAAAAATGACCAATTTTTACTAAA
>JXSR01S005614.1:42843-53186 GCA_000969725.1 Ophiothrix spiculata | reverse complement strand
AATTAAATGAATATGTAAAAGATATAAGCAAATATGTGGTGATTTGCTTTGGACAATTTGCACTGGTTGCCCATACAGGAGCGCATTAATTTTAAAATATGTTTGTATGTGTTTAAATGTCTGCTGGGAAACGCACCTTTATATCTTGTGGAATTTCTGCCACGTAAAGCCAAACCAACTTCTGGTCCTATCACACGGTCTTCTACTGACACACCTCTTCTTACGGCTCATTATGAGAAAAATCGCATTTTGGACAAATCATTTCAGTAGCTGCACCTTTGTTATGGAACAATCTCCCGAGAAACATCAAGGAGGCATGGTCATTACAGTCCTTTAAAAAATGCTGAAATTTTATCCATCATATTGACATTTGTAATTGTATTTTGTATTTTTCTGCACTTTGATAACTTATTCGGAATGGCGCACAATAGATATTGTTTGTATGTATGTATGTGAAGAGTTGACTTGCACTTTTTGAGAAAAGGGCAAAAAACTGTTAGGACATCAAAATGTGTCGCAAACTTCCTGATAATGATTTTAATAATTCTTTACTAATATGTCTTCAAAAATACGGTGTAATTTAGATAATTTATCAAATAGTGTTTTTTTTATTAATTTACTATTTTAAGTGAAAATGGATGTAAGCCACTTTGCAGGACAACTCTATGGATAGCGACTTGCGCCAAAAAACGTCCAAGTTAATACGTGTTACCTTAAACGTTCAAAGCACGTTTTGGACGTTTAAGACACGTTCTTGGACGTCCAAAACGTATTTTAAAACGTGCAAAACGTATTCTTAGACGTCTAAGGCTTAATCTCAAACGTCTTAGGCGTATTCTTAAGTGCTCATGATGTATTCTTAAACGTCTTAGATTTTAAACGTCTATCATGTTTAGAACGTCTAAGAAAATTCAACTCTATTCTTAGACGTCCAAAAGCATGGCTTTAGCGATGGACGGTATCGCATTTCTTGTCAAATATGTACAACGAGCTGTTTGTATGCATTTATTACAAACGACCCTGTAACGTCCTTGAAATCAAAATTCTACAATTGCGACTGGAGACACAGTAGCAGTTTAATTCTTAAACGTCCAAATATCATGATAATGGCGATGGACGGTATCGCAATTCAAATCAAATACGTATTAGCCCTTTTGACCCTTCGGAATATTGAAAGTCCATCTGGTAGAGAGAATCAAGTTTCACATGAATGTACATGATGTATGACATTAGTACTATATAATAGACTGAATAATTTAGTGTCAGTTCTTGCATCGTGCTGTCATGATTTGGGCAGACGCCCTTAACATTTGTGAATTTATTTCGTTACGTGTTATTTAGTCAGTTTTCCTTTCCATATTTTCATGTTTTGTTTTGGTTTTTTTTTAAACAAACGAGACCAAATTTTACATGCTTTATTTTGTCTTGTTTTTAATCTCTTTAATCAAATAGATAAAGCAGACACAAACATTTCGATCTTATTCCTGGTTATAATAATTATGCAACCTTACTCTTGTAGTCAGTGTTCCCGCTAATGTTTTTAAATACTGCCAATTTAAGCAATTTTGACAAAATTCGAGATTTGCTTACGCCAAAATCATGACCTGACGCCAGAGGCTGCAAATTGGTCAAACAAAGCAAGGAGATGAATCTTTTTTCCACAATTTTAGAAATCTGTTGTGTCAATTTTCCTGGCTTCTGCGTCAATGGCGGGTCATACATTCTCAGCAGGCACACTGCTCGTCGTATGCACCGTGAATAAATCTAATATCGACCAGCACTATTCCAAAATTCTAGGACGATTAAAAACACAAGAAACGTCTAAAATCTTGAACGTTCTAGAATACGCGTTGGACGTTTTTAACGTTTAAGATAGAACGTTTAATCTAGAACGTTTTTTGGCAATAACGGCCTTCCATACAACTCATCAAATGTCAACTTAAGAACCACCTATCTTCCAAATGTTTGCAAAATTTATTTTTCAATTCTTTATTAGGTTATGATATACTAGTCATATACCGCAAGTGATCATTCCACGTTCACCACAACCCAATTTTTGTAAATTGAGGGGCGTTGAAGGATCATTTTGTGTCTTGCTTCCAAACATTCTCTTGGTGCAGTCAAGTGTGACCAAGATATATAATCACTTGCTTATTACTCTACTACAGATAAACATTCCATATGATCACTCAACTTGAGTAGAGAAGTGACCTTGACTATGGCGGGGTCAAATCAAATTTGACCTAAAAATCATGTTTTTGACCCATTTTAGTTGTTGCCCCCTTACCAGTACATGAGAAAATTGATAACATTCTGGGTTCCATTTCACACCCAACAAGATTACCTATCAAATCTGACCAAAAGCAACAAAAGTTTACATCATAAATTTACCTTTACATGAAAAAGTGGTAAAAATATTGTTATTCCAACTTTATGGACAACCGTGTAATTGTATCAATTGTTGTTTTTGACAAGCTAAGAATCAGAAATAAAGCATTACATTTGTAGTTGCAGACGAGTACTGAGTGAGTCAAAATGTGTGCAGCAATGTTGATGAAGAGATATTGTGTACCCAAGCCTTGTGTTTCAATACACAACCACTACCCAGCTACGTTGAGGTCATTCAACTTTCATGATTGATGTCCTTTGCTCTCTTCAAGATGAGGTGTAGACTTGGTTCAAGTCCTTGTGGTGCTTTTGTCTGAGTTAGAAAGCCAATATAGTTCTATGTGAATTTCAGCTTTTTATTGTAAATTTCAACAAATTTAAATCACTATTAAGCCTGCAAAATAAATAGTTAAAACAAGGAGGCCAACAAGTTACAAAAGCAAGATATATAAGAAAACTTCAATTTCTGCAAATCCTAAAATCATTAAAAGTTCAGTGTAGGTCTAACAAGTTCACCCCCATAATATTACAAGATGATAGTAAATACCAGCTCCCATCAACAAGTAGCTACAAGCTACCCCACCACTCCCACCTCACCCAAAAGAAAATAGTTATATAGAAAACCCTAATACCTGATAAATAATTTAATTCAACTGTTCACTTGAAGTGCCCAGTTAATTTTCTCTTAATGACTATACATCCTAAATCCTACAAGTTTGCCCTGAATAAGGTCATATCATTAATGTTGTACTCTGGATTCTCATGTCTGTGGGAACAAGATAGACCAATGTATTATAGAAACCTTGTAAACAAATGAAACCAATAGAGTACCATGGTAGCTCATGGCGATACTAGAAATACAGTACATAGACTTTAGCCCCTTCAAGCCTGGATCCAGGCTAGATGAGGTGGAGCTCACTGCTGATAAGAAGTATCCACT
This sequence comes from Ophiothrix spiculata, assembly GCA_000969725.1. Taxonomy (NCBI): domain Eukaryota; kingdom Metazoa; phylum Echinodermata; class Ophiuroidea; order Amphilepidida; family Ophiotrichidae; genus Ophiothrix; species Ophiothrix spiculata. The sequence continues at coordinate 49,858 of JXSR01S005614.1, read as the reverse complement.
CTTTGTTGAAGCACACAAAATTGCTGCTTCCAATTGCCTACCAGAAAGGAGAAAGAGATTATTCCAAAAAATATATGATATATCCAGTATTAATATGGTAACAATTAAAAATCCAGGCCAGTTCCGACTTGTTATTTCATGACCATAAATAACATGGTCATTCTGATCCAACATGCAATGTGTATGGTAACAGTGTACATAAACAGGGTCCGGTCAGTAGTATCCAAGTATATAGATGAAAATGTGGGTTCCTTTATGATCTTATTGCTTGTATGATTACTATAATGTAAAAAACATTAACACACAAACAATTTAACCATATAGGAAAAGGTATATCTGCAGAAAATTGTACCTCTATCATTTGTCCACTGAGCATGATAATGGCGGCCATCACAATTTACTGACTGGTACTTCACTACTTATCGGACCTGTCACATCATGCACCTAATATTACTCCGCATGGACTATTTACGGTAAAATCATAATAATGATGTCATAATTGACCAATCATCAGCTATAATTCTCCGTCGAATTCAGGATAAAATTCAAAGAGATTATAACAATTTGATTGTATGCTCAAAGGCGTTGCATCTGCAAGCTATTGTAGTGGGCGATATATACATAACAGTATACAATATACAACGCCTTGAACAAAGGCTAATACCTAGTTAATCAACAAAAACAAATAATTCAGGTTCACATAACAATACCATTTTGCGTCTGGGAAGATAGTTGTTGCAACTTCTCCCCTGATTTTCACTGAGGAACGCTTGATGTCTAATTATTTACGACCAGTCGAACTCTAATATCTATTGATATACATTCAGAGGGTTGCAACCTGATCATTTAATCAGATACTGTCATATTGGAATTTGTTCCAAAGACATTTTTTGTTTAAACTTACAAGGTATATTTGTTTGAGTTATTTAAGTTACATAAAAATGCGAAACAGAAAAACTTTTTAATCATGAAAAGAAGAATAGCTTCCACTTCATTTGTGGGGACTCGAACCATGACTACTGGCGCAGGCGAGTTAGGCACGGTTCCCAATTCATGACGAAAGCTTTTGAGTCACACAAAGGGGCTTAACGCAATTGAAAATATTGAGTCACGATTCAAAGATAGATGTATTATAGTGTATTGAATGATGCAGACAAATTGCGCTAGAGCCTCTATTATTATAAAGACCACTTCAAAGAAGGTAGTTATGCGCTTTTCCTAATATTTTTGCGTCATGACTCAAAATACGTCATAAATTGGTAACCGTGCCTTAGTCATGCATTACGAAGTACTGAAACATCCGCTCGGTCGTCTTGGTCGATTTGATCTCATGAAGTGAATAATATTAGATCCATACAATAAAACAGTAATTACGCAGTAACTTAAAAGTATCAATTATTTCAAAATTTCGCCTAGAGATTTTAAACATCTTTTTCTGTGTCCAATAACACAAATATTAGAACATTTGGTAAAAGTTGAAACAAAATATGTGATGACTCACCCCGAAAAGGGTGACTTTGCGACAGAACACTTTTTCGAGAAATTGAACAAAATAGGCAGCAAAAAATAAAGAAAATAAGAAGAATTTCCAGCAGATTTTCTGTTGTAAAATTTGATCGCCTTGATCAATTTTAATAAGTAAGGTGTCATTTTAAAGCTTAGAAAATGTTGCAACAGTTGAAATAATAAAATCAAAATTGATATAATCTGCAAAGTCTCCCCTTTCGGTGTGAGCCATCACATATAGTTAATCTAAAAATGGTAATTTTTGCACATTATAAAAACTAGTATGTCTAGTTATGTTCTTTACTAGCAATTACCAATTAAATGAATATGTAAAAGATATAAGCAAATATGTGGTGATTTGCTTTGGACAATTTGCACTGGTTGCCCATACAGGAGCGCATTAATTTTAATAATACTTAGCTAAATGTCAACCATCTCCCTAGATAACACATTTCGCATTCGCTAATACGTTACCAATTGGTCCCTTGTCACATAAAATTTGATTTAGCATCATCTTTCGAATTTAATGACCTGAAACCAACGTAAACAAGCTGTAAAGGTTTACTTTCAACATCTTTAGACTTCATAGAATGGTGGATGATACATCAATTAGATATAAAATAAACATTATTGAATGTGCGTATTACAAGCGAGAGTATTGAAAAGACTTCTTCCCTTATTTTTTCTGAAATCTCTGCGACGTTTTCTTCAAATTCGCTTTTCTTCAACAAACAACATCTATTATTAGATAATCGTACATAGTATTCAATTTGATTAGCAAGTATTAAGAAAAATGCGAAAAAGAACAACGTTTTAATCATGAAAACAAGAATAGCTTCCACTGCATTTGTGGGGATTCGAACCATGACTACTGGCGCATGCGAGTTAGTCATGCATTATAGTCTGTGGGAAAAAAGAAAAAGTGCAAAATGGAGTCTGCACAATTGTTCTTGACTGATTCTTAATCTTTGAGACCCATAGATTTCAGAACTGAATGATGCAAAATCCGCATCATTGAGCATTTTGAGAAATCCAAGATGGCCGCCAAAATGACATCCATAACATGTTACTAGTCAAATCTCGTTCAGAACCACACCAACATGTTCCTTTCATCACAAGGAAGCAGAAAAGGTATACTTTTACCTGTCTGATATATGGTTCTGGAGTTATAGCCAAAAATGTGAAAGGTCATATCAGAGATCACGGAACTGGCCCTATGGGAGTCTAAAATTTCAAAGGTATCTGATTTTGTTCAAACTGGTCTCAAACTGGTCTCAAACTGTTCTCAAAGATTAAGAATCAGTCAAGAACAATTAAACATCTTTTTCTGTGTCCAATAACACAAACATTAGAACATTTGGTAAAAGTTGAAACAAAATATGTGATGACTCACCCCGAAAAGGGGGACTTTACGACAGAACACTTTTCGAGAAATTGATCAAAACAGGCAGCAAAAAATAATAAGAATGTTCAGCAGATTTTCTGTTGTGCGGTAATGTTGATGAAGAGATATTGTGTACCCAAGCCTTGTGTTTCAATACAAAACCACTACCCAGCTACGATGAGGTCATTCAACTTTCATGTGTTTCTTAAACAATTTCAAGGAATATTAGCAAATTGAATCATTAGTATCTTAGCTTCTGAATTATGTTTGGTGAAGTGCATATAAATTTATCTTGACAAATTAATGTAGGTACAGAAATGAGCCTTAAAAAAAAGTAAGTAATTTGTCGGCCATTTTGGAAAAACGCCCTAAAATATTAATCGAACCATCACTCATTAGCATAATCCGAGTTTACGCTTTGATGATGGCAGTGAATTTCAAGATGTCAATTACCATTAAGGTACATTTGCAGGTATAAGTAGGTATTAAGCAAATAGATTGCATTACATTCCCTAAGACGTGTTGAAGCATTTGGTATGTATGTACGACAACATGAGTGTAAGAAATCCATAAATAAAATTTTGAAAGATAGGGTTTATTCGGCAACATTAGTCATTAGGAGACAGAAAACTGCGTTACCGATAAACGAACGTATTAAGTAGGGTTGGTCAATCGAACGGCTTTTTACCTATTTCGTGAAAATAGAATTCGCATCATCTCCCGTTCCAGAAGATTCTTATTTTACCCAAACTTTAGCAGATCACATAAATTATATAATTAAACGGATTAAACAAGGTAAATATCGTTTGATTTTAAGTCTAATGCTGTAACTTTAGTGCAACAGTGTATCGACATACGTATATACCCATGCGTCCTTACTTGTTTATACTCTTTAATGCGTTAATATCATTTCTACATTTTGAAACTGTTAAAAACAGCAATACAATTATCCCAAACCAAACTTTTAATTTTGCTAGAAAATATGACCTTTACAACATGTTACTACCTTATATTGTATGATCAACCATCCCGCGTTTAAAGTCCTGGAAAGGTCATGGATATGTTTTATATTGACTAGCGACAACCGTGAAATACCTTTAGAAATAAATGGCTTGAAATTAATGATATAAATAACTTAGTTACGCTTGTCCTGTACGGTAACAGGTCAATAATCAATTCATGGTATTGACTGTCATAGGGATGAACATGAAACAGCAAAAAGGAAAAATGAATGAAAATGGCGATGATTCCAATGAAAACTTGAAACCACCTTAATCCAAACTTCAAGCGTCTCCAAAATTATCATGCTAATTCATATGAACCGATCAAAGAAAACAAAATGACTCTCAATCTGTAAAATATCAGGCCATCGAGAGTCGTTCTAAAAAGATATTCCATAAACATCCTGACGTTTGTTTGTTTGTATGTCTATATACGAAGAGTTTGTTTCCAAAAGGGCCTAAATCCACTTTTGGTCAAAATTGGGTTATTGGTGCCATAGTGTAGTATTATGGAAATAAACTATTTTTCCCAGAAGTTGCTTTCATTGAGTTTACCAGTGCATAAAAATCTGTGTTTGTTTCCAAAAGGGCCTAAATCCACAGCAGTTTGTTTTCAAGAGGGCCTAAATCTACTTTAGGGTGTAAATAAAAGCTCTCAATAGAAAATGAGCAATACAGTTTTAATTTCAAGAAGCGATGTCACTACAATTAGACGACCTATCACTAACTTGTAAAGCAGTAAAAACATAAAAATTACTTAAGCATGACAATTTATTATTCATTTACTGATTTTCAGATGGATTTAGACCCTTTTGGATTAATGAATATCTAATTTCAAAAAAGGATAGAAATCAATTTGAAGTACAAATTTAGTTAATGTTGCTATAGTGTAGTACTATAGTAGTAGTTTCATGGAACCAAGTTATTTTCCCCAGAAGTTTTTATTGAGCTTACCAGTGCACAAAAATCTCAGTTTGTTTCCAAAAGGGCCTAAATTCGTAGAAAAAAAGCTTTACATAAAAAATTAAGAATAAAGTGTTGATTTCCATAAGTGATGTCACTTAAGTAAGAGAATCAATTCCTAGAATGTAAAGCAACAAGACCTTATAAATTAACTTTGTACAACAAGAAAAGGGTTTTGCTGGTTTTCTCAAACCTTACTCAGATGGATTTAGGCCCTTTTGGAAACAAACTCTTCATATATCAGTTCGGCGGAACTCACAATTCGAATACGTATCCGAATTTAGATACCCCGTATCAAAATTCTGATACCCGTATCCGAATTTGGATCAAAAACAGCTGAAACGGAATATCACCTGAAATTAATATTCAGCTTCGCCGCGCACCATACCGGTATGTATAAAAGTCAATAACATTATCATCATTTGTCATCTAAATTCTAAGAATGTTTTAGCCAAATTATTTTGCCTTCTGTGATAAGGAGCTATCAGGACATGTTTCGAAGCTGTCCCGCTGGAATTGCACAGATGGAAATGACATTTCCACAGATACATTTATCATATATGAAAGAAAGATGTTCTACATGTACTTGCCAGCTTGCGCTATTGATTTGTTTCCTGCGCCAGGACAGGCATATCAGAATTTGGATACCCCTCCATATCCTAATTCTGATACGGGTATCACAATTTGGATACAAAATGTACGTGGGTATCTAAATTCAGATACGTTTCCGAATTGTGAGTTCCGCCGAATTGATATGTTTATCAAGGTTGGTCTTTAGGGAACGCTTGGATCCGTGACCAAGTCATAGCACTTCAAGCCTATGTTTAAAGCTCAAGTCTACGTAGCCAAAAAAGGATTGTGAAACATCTTGCTGGCCAGAGACTACTCCCATCCCAACTTGGTAACAAATATAATACAAAAACTCTTAGCGCTCACTTTATTAAGAAAAGAAACTGGCAATTAAAAAAAAATCAGGAATATCCAACACCGAGTTGGCAAAGACATGAAATTGTACATTCTCATAGGCATTTGATAAGTAAAGATGTAAATGTGTATAAATCCCATTGGAATGAAGGAACAAGAGGTATGCTTATATAATGGGTAATATCTTGCTTGTTTTTCAACCGATTTCTATCATTTTTTTTCTGCATTTGAAAGCATATTACATTTGCTTTACTATAACAACAAGATATTAATAACAGCAAATGATTTGGGGCTTTTATCAAGATCAAGGACATCTTTAATCCGTGCACAATTTATTTTGATTCACGTGGTATATGCAGAACCCCGTGTTAGACCAGCATTGCTGAACGGGCTACTCTGGGTAAACATTATGAAATAAAGCAATAAATGCCATTTTGAACTATACCTTCGTTATTCGTGAGTATATTGTCTATACAAGTAGCTGATTTAGCAGTGATTCTGAATGGTTTATAGATTGATGGATACATTGAATATGAATACACGAATTTTAGATAATCGTGACAGTGATTTATCTAACAATATATCATTCTGTGATGGTGTTATGACTATCCAGTGTTTTCTCTGATTGGTTTACCAGATGAAATATCAAACAATGCTTCTATAGGCCAAACAGTAATTTAATGGACAGTTTAAACAGAAATCCAGAGTGCAGGGCCTCATTGTTTTTGCTACCATGGATTTTTGTTTATACAGTATTGTTCATGAAATTATTATTTTGCCTATAGAGAAATTTTAATTTTATTAAAAATATTTTTTTGATCATCACATGTGTGTAAACAAGGTGTTTATAAGATTTGAAACTAGAAACACTGTTTTCACACCATTGTTTTTTCTCTTCGGAGAAAAAAAGTAAAGTTGGTATAGAATAGTTTTCTCCAATATCCCACATATTCATGAAAAACTACTGGTAGGATGGATATATTAGACACATTCTACCGATTCCTGTAAAAAAAGTAGGCAAAAAAGTAGCTGGAAGAATTTAGGCCAGCCCCTTTAAATTGATGCAAGTTTAAACACTCATAATCCTGTCAATTGCATTTGTTTATCTTAACATGATATATTTAGGCCATTAAGTATTCATATATCTTTTGCACTATTGCAGTAATATAAAGAATCAAGACGACTGTTTAAATGTGTATATTTAATATTCTTAGCATGTATCGTATCTGAAATGTAA
>JXSR01S005614.1:11882-25779 GCA_000969725.1 Ophiothrix spiculata | reverse complement strand
TTGTGTAGAACGTATTTGTACATGTGCGATCAATAAATCATCGATTGCGACTTATTCCGTGTAGTTCAAATTAGACCTGGACTTCTGGTTATAAGAAAGACACTCAGTCTCATTAATTTGCACCGGTAATACAATTTAGAAGAAATATGTGTTCTTCCATGATGATACACAAGAGCCGTTTCATCCGAAGACTCGTCAAGAGTATGAGCATCTTGCAGACTGCTCGCTCAGACAAATAAGCAAAATAATTGATTGAAAAATATGATTGACATTATACTAAAAAGCGCATGAGACGAAAGTCATATGCTACAGTCCACTTAACATAGATTAATGTCAGCCTTAAAAATACTGTTAATTCAATATGATTGAAACTAGTATAAATGCCTATAAATGCCTATATGTGAACCGCCGCGGCAAAAGGGTCCAGTTGTCGGCTCGTACAAGTTGCTCCTTGTAGCATATCTAATGTATGGTATTTGCACTCTGGTATTTGTATACATCAGATATGCTACAATGAGCAACATGTAGGGGTCGACAACTGGACCCTTTTGCCGCGGCGGTACACATATACTGTCCACTTAAAGATATTGACACATGGATTAATGCCATCCTTAAAATACTGTCCACTGAATGTGATTGACACATAGATAAATATCAAGAAATTAAAATAAATAAATCATTAAGTGGACAGTATTTCTGAATTACAGTCCACTGTGTTTTATCAACAGAATTATAGCTTTCATTATTGCAGTTGAGTTTTTTTTTATCGCACGTTTATAGTGTACCAGTTACAAAGGTAACCTGAAGCCTTACAATCTGAACTTGTAAAACACTACCATAATGCTGTAATACAAGTTAATAGGATTACGGAAATCTATTCAAGCCGCTTGTCAGTTCGTTATGAAACGGAAATTAAACGGAACTCGGCTTTGACTATCAACCAGTTCCGTGTTGTGTTGACCTTATTGACCCTATAAAGTGCAAAGGAATTTTGTGTTGGGGATAATTCAAATATTCACATGGAAATAAATAGTCTGATTTGGTATTGACGAAACTCAGCCAATTCTTTGTGACACGATTCCAGACAACCATGAAATAATATCGTAACAAAGTTCTGCGAGTAGAACGCATTTGATCATGACCTAGTATGTATAACATATTTTACATGATTGACAAATATTTTATGTTTAATTAGTCAAGTTTTCAAATTAGTTTTTAAGGCCTTACAATAAAGCAGATTCTACTTGTCGTAAATGCTGGTCAATCGGAAAGATGCATCTTAATATAACGGTCAAAAATATCTGACTTTGAATCTTGAAGGAATTGTTTGGTGATTTTGACGATTTTAGATAAAGCACAGGCTACTCTAACTAAAACATAACCTACACCATGCACCATTCTGGGGTATTCCTGAATAATGTTTTGAAAATCAACCAGTCACAAAGGACATATGGACCAAGTGTACTTTAGGTCCCATCCAGAAATTTAGGGTTTAGGGTTAGTGTTAGGGCCAGGGTTAGGTTTAATTTAGGGTAAGGGTTAGGGTTAGGGGGTAGGGTTAGGGTTAGTTTTAGGGTTAGGGTTTAGGGTTAGGGTATACTTTCCGGACATAGTTCTAGGAGAATCGTTAATGATTTTGTTTTCTTCTTATTATTATTTATTTTATTATTTTGTAAAAAGGAAACACAAAGAGCTATTTTAAACATCTCGACTCTGTCGACTCAATTTTCCTTACGATAGTTGAACAGTTATTTAGGACATTTTGATTTGTCCAGATAATTGTTTCTTAATGGGTTTTACGGTGAATGTAAATCGATATTTGACATTTAAATGCTGTACTTCATAGTGCCTGTTATCATGGTATATGACGTTTAATACGTGGGTTTAATAAAATAAGCTATTAACTCACCCATTTATGCCTCTGTTAAATAGAGATGAGAAAGAATGGAAAATATCACAAAAATATATATATATAATGACTCACACCGAAAGGGGGGACTTTGCAGATGATATCAATTTTGAGTTTATCATTGCATCTGTTACAACATTAAACGATTTAAACAGCCCGCCACCGCAGCAGTGTGGGTCGGCTCAATACGCCTCGCTGATTGGCTATTAAAATACAGGCCAATCTACATCCGGTTTTTCGCTTAACGCTATGTAAAACCAAATGTTATAGGATTGGTTGAGGTTTGGCGTATTTTAGGAAAAGCTTTAATGTAAAGTAATTTGTGAACGCATTCGACCAACATTAGTTGTTACATGGCTGAGTAAAAAGCTGACCTTCCTAAAACTTTGACTTTCTACATCAATATCTCGTCACGAATTCGTCATTGTATTATGAAACATATATCATAATGTAGCTTATTTTGTCAAGATTACAATGATACCAACCTTTATGGGGTAAAACACAACTGTTTTTGAGAAAAATACGCCGAAGCTGCGACAGGTTTTTCACGCTTTGCGATTCAGACTCGGTTTACATATGGCAGCTATTTATTATTACCTCCAAAATCCTCACTTAGAAACTCACAAAGGAGTAGCTGCCATATGTAGTATTTCCAAAAATGACTCATGTATGAACTGGGACGATAAAGTATTTATCGTCCCAGTGTATGAATGAATGTTTCATTTGATATACAAGTACAATTACCCCTGTGCCAAACAAGGTCACTAGGCTTTTATTAAACATGAAAAGGCTTTTATCACTTGTCGTAATTGATGATCAATAAAAGAATCAGAGCCTAACTGCATGAACGATCTTGGGTGCTTGTTTTATAAAACTAGTACCACAGAGTAACAGAGATGACACTAAGCTCAAAACAAGGCCCCAATCATAGCGTAATATGTGGACTATAAAGTATAGAGTGTGCTGAGCAGGAAATAAAGATGAAATTCATGTGCCTTATTTGTCGAATTTGATCAAGGCGATAAAATTTTACAACAGAAAATCTGCTGAAAATTCTTATTATTTTCTTTGTTTTTTGCTCCCTTTTTTTACCAGTATCTTGAAAAGTATTCTGTCGCAAAGTTCCCCTTTTCGGTGTGAGTCATCACATATGTACATGTATAATAACTTCAAAATGTCTGGTTAAAACTGTGGACCTGAACTGACTAAAATTGTAATTTTGGCGCAGCTCCGAAGAGAAACAGCATGATATTTGTTAACGGAGGACCATGATTTTAATCCAGGGATCCGAAAAAGCAGTACATATTTATTTTGTTATAAATATACTTCATGGCTAAAATTTTGAATTTGTGATTTTTATGTGCCAAAACCCTCTTGTGTCACGTTCTTAAACCGTCAAAATCTTTTATTATAAAATAATCCTTTTTATATTGTAAAAAAAAGGTTTCATAACATGCACAAAGAGATTATTTATTCATCAAATCGTGAGCTTGGGTAATGACGTATAAATTAGGTAATTTAAAATGATGGAAGATGAAAACATTTTGTTTTTATTTAAATCTTGTGCTGTTCCATATAGTTATAATGTATAATATTTGAAATCCAATAATCAAGTATCTAACGGAAAATTGCTATATTTTGTTAGCTGTTAATAATATATTCATCCTTATGAGTATAAACAATGAAAAGAATCCAATGTTTCTATTTCAATTACTCGTCGTATTTCCCGTGGTTACAGCACACGCTGATTAGAATTAACTGCTGAATTTAATATCATATCCCACACCTCTTACCGGTGCATTATTGTATAAACCTGCATGAAGAGATGGTCTTTCTGTTTTAGAGGGTGATTGACATATGATGAGTTTGTTTCCAAAAGGGCCTAAATCCACTTTTGGTCAAAATTTAGTTATTGGTGTCATAGTGTAGTACTATAGTAGTTGTTTAATGGAACCAAACCATTTTCCCCAAAAGTTGCTTTCATAGAGTTTAAATCTATGTATGTTTCCAAAAGGGCCTTAATCCACCACAGTTTGTTTCCAAAAGGGCCTAAATCCATTTTAGGGTGTAAACAAACCTCTCAATAAAAAATAAGCAATGAAGTTTTGATTTCCATTAATGATGTCACTGTAGTGAGAGGACCTATCCCTAACTTGTGCAGTAAAAACTCAAAAATAAATTAAACTTGACAAGAAATTATCCGTTTGCTGATTTTCAGATGGGTTTAAGCCCTTTTGGAAATAAACTCTAAATGAAGAAAGCATCCCCCAAAAGAACAAAAATTAACTTTGGGTAAAAATTTAGTTATTGGTGCCATAATGTAGTACTATAGTAGTAATTTCATGAAACCAAACTATTTTTTCCCAGAACTTGCTTTAATTTAGCTTGCCAGTGCACAAGGGCCTTAATAGTTTATTTCCAAAAGGGCCTAAATCCACTTCATAGTGAAAATAAAACTCTCTAAACAAAATATATTATAAAGCTCTGATTTCCGTTAGTGGTTTCAATTTTGTCAGAGTGCTACCGATTTACATTTAATGCAGTAAAAACTTGAAAATGATTTTACCATAACAAGGAATAAGTTTTTGCTGATTTTCTCAGAACTATGAAAGTTTTAGGCCCTTTTGGAAACAAATTCTTCATATGTTACGGCATATAATCAAAGATTCTGAGGTAAAAAGAAAAACAAACCTTTCAAAAATGTAATTTATATTCCAGAAATAGCACGTTAAAAACTATATCAACACGTAAATGGCTCAATATAAATGTCAACAGGCTTGATAATGGTCTTGAATCACAATAAAAACGATGTTTATGTTCAATATTAAAGGCATTTAATTTTATTGAAAATACGGACTAATTTGCTGAAAATTGGCGTTTTATAACGCATTTTTATCAAATTAGAAAAGTATTAAAAAGATAGCTCAATCGAACAAAGGATAACGTTTTATCCTGTTTGTGTAACTATACAATTTGTATATAAACATTCTTAGAACAAAACAAAACACGTTTGTTATCATTGAAAAGGAAAATTGAAATTGTTTCACCAAAGTTCAATATTTTTGTTTCCACAAGTCTATATTCACATAACAATTAAAAAATGTCAGCGGAATATTGTTTTAATTCAGGTTTAGAAACTGACAAGCTGTTTTGTTATTTTTCATAATGGCGTTTCAATTATCGTTTCAGTGACAATACATCGCCCATTTTTTTTACGTTTTAAAGAATGAACTCCCGCCTACTCTGTCACTCAACTTGAATAATTAAATCTTATTTTAAAGAACAATTTGAGATACTTGTAACGAAATAAGAAAATAAGAATTTTTACTATCTGTTACCAAGTAAATATTGTAACTATATATGACCGTCCATCCCAAACCAGTCGTAAATGCCACCTCTTGTCCTTTTCACATTTTAAATATATGCGACCATGTAATAAGGATTAAAATGACATCTCAATGAATTTCACTCAATTTTCAGAAGTCAAGTTATGACCCGTCAAAGTTTGTGAAGGGGGTGAAAAGTATAACTGAGATAAACTCGTTTAAAGACAAGTAAGCCCAATGTTTTCTGTTGATTGTCTTAAAAAATTGCAGATTTATTTCACATTTCCTATCTTTTTCTTGAAATGAAACTGTACTGGTATTTTGTATTAAGCACAAAGAATGTGAATTTGTCAAAAAATCAATTTCGGCAAATCACGACCTTGACATGTATTTTCTCCTGTAGCACAAAATGAAGTTTCTGGCATTTACGGCTCATACGGGCTGGACAGCCACATATGGTCTCATTTTCTAATGTGGGAACCAATATTTGATAATAAAAGATGGTTTTGTTACATTTAAAATACATTTCTATTTTTGTATATTTCCACTTTGGAAAGCAAAATTTGTTTGTTTTGGAGCTCAATTGAAAGCTTGATTAATGGTCAATTGATTTCATAACTAATTGCTACGGTTCGCTAAACATAATTAGCCAGGGGTGGTGCAGGTGGTAGAGGAGGTTGATTAAATGGCAACTAATAATTATTGTAGGGTAATTATACTCCCTTTGACCTTGAAGAGGGAAACATAGTATTGTGTAAAGCTCAATTCATACTCGGCCTCCAAACAAAATTTTCTTACCAAACATTTGGTCGTGACGTAAAAATGACGAGTGACTCCAAACAAAACTTCAACACCGAGTTCAGACCAAACAAAATTTCGCGCTAGATTGCACATGTTATTGAATTGCCATATACATTGGACCAAATGTTTGCTACCCGTTCATAGTTTTAATTCGATGGCAAATATTTGGTGACGTCACGACCAAATGTTTGGTAGGAAAAATTTTGTCTGGAGGCCGAGTATGAATTGAGCTTTAGTGTAAGTATAATCATGCATTGATGTGTTCATTTCTTTGTAAAAGTCAAAAGTTATATTTTGTTCACGCAATAATTATAGTCTTGTAATACATATTAGTAGGCCTCTGCTATCAAACCTGTGTGATCATATACTTAGTCTTCACCCGTGATACACGCAATGTTATTGTACCGTATAGAAAATCTTTGCAAAGTTCCTTTGTATATAACATTTTAGCTTGCATGGATATACTTTACCTTAAAAACAGAATACGATTTGTGATCAAGTTGCTTAGGTAAGTGGGAAAAATGTGTGCAGAATAAGATACCTGATAACTAAAATAACTAATTTTAACAATTGCTTAATATGATAAATTTAAAACAATTTTGGAATACAAATTTGTGCTTTTTTGAAACCCTTCATGCATAAAACACTAACTGGACTCATCATAAAATTACTCAAATAACAAAGATAAAGATATATTTTTGTTTTCTCAGGTAAATTGCAGCTCTGTTTTGTTAAATTTTATGCACATAATATATACTTTACTGATACAAACATTACAAGCTCAAAAAACTCCTAATTTTCTTACACCCTGTATTCTGTATGCAACGTTGATGATTAAGGTTTTTTTCTTGTATGCATAGATTGGTAATAGGATATGCTGAAATCATTCAATTTTTATATGTCATTATTGTAGAGGGGAGCGTGGCTGAGCGGTTAGAGAACGGATCTCGTAATATAGAGGTTGTGGATTCTATCCCCGGGTCAGGCGGTTTGCGTCTCCTTGTTTCCTTGGGCAAGAAACTTTACTCTAATTGCTCCGTGGTTCGGAAGTCACGTTAAGCCGTTGGTCCCCTGTGCGAATGCGCTTTCTTGGGTGCTGCATACAGTATTTCTGGTGAGTCTATATTTTGCATGGATGTCAAACAATTGACGAACATTTTTATGATATTTGTGTTTGTCTCACCCTGTATAATATTTAGCCGTGCAATACAATCATTTCTACAATCTAATAATCAACTATCTAACGGAAGCGTGCTATATTTTGACAGCTGCTAATATTATATTCATTCTTATTCGTATTTAACCATGATAAGAATCCAGTGCTACATTACATTTCATTTCAACTGTTCATCATATTTCCCATGGTTACAGCACACACTGATAACAATTAATAATCGCAGAATTTAATATCATATCCCATCCTCATTGAAATATACCTTCAGTGCGTTATTTTATAAACCTGCGTGAAAAGATCGGGTGGAATGTAGTTTGAGTAGTACTGACATATGTTACGGCATATGCTGCAGTATCTAAGATTCTGCGGTAAAAAGGAAAACAAAACTGTCGGGATGGGCACATTATAATTTTATTGAAAACTGCTGAATTCGCGTCTTTACCGCATTCTGACCAAATGTAAGAGCTAATGTGCGTAAATTGCTTGAGCGTGTTGGATTGATGTGCACGTTATATCATGCGTCAAAGTTGCTTCGTGTGTAAGACTTTTTTGAATACATAGATTTCCTTGTCAATTTTAAAAAAAGTTTTAAAAAACATTTCATGAATTATATTCATCAAATCGTGAGTTTGGGTGGGAATCGACGCATAAATTAAGCAACAATTAAATATTATATCTCAAAATTCTTTCAAGAAGTGGTGGAAGATGAAAACATGTTTTGCTCTATTCAAATCTTGTACTGTTCCATACATTTTTAAAATCCTATAATCATGTGTCTAACGGAAGCGTGGTATATTGTGTCAGCTGTTGATAATACATTAATCTTTATTCGTAATTAACCATGAGAATTGAGTGTTTCATTTCATCACCATATTTCCAATGGTTATAGCACACACTGATAAGAATTAATCTCAGAATGTATATAATATCCACATCCTCCTACCCGATATCAATATACCTTCAAGGCGTTATTTTTAAACCTGCATGAAAAAGTTGGTCGTATTGTTTTAAGAGGTTAAATGCAGATTGAGTGGTATTGACATATGTTACGGCATATTCATCCAAGATCTTAAGGTGGAAAGGAAAACAAAACAGTCGGGCTATAGGCTTTCAATAATGTCATTTATATTCCAGAAATAAGACGTTAAAAACTATATCAACACGAAAATGGTCCAATGTAAATGTCAAGAGGCTTGATAATGGTCTTGAATTACAATGAAAAGACTTCTATATTCAATAATAAAGGTGTTATAATTTTATTGAAATACAAAATTAAATTGTTGTAAATTCGCGTTTTATACCGTATTCTGATCAAATGTACGTACTAATGTGTGTAATTTGCTTGACCGCGTTGCTTTGATGTGCATGTAATACCGTGCGTCAAAGTTGCTTCGCGTCTAAGACTTATAAGATATGTTTGTAAAATCTGTTTGTCTATCCATATGAATATTCATCCATGATAAGAATTGAGTGTTACATTTTATTTCAACTGTTCATCGTAAGAAAGCTTTTACATAGATTATGTTCATCAAATAATGAGGTAGGGGTGGGAACTGACGCATAAAGTAAGTCGCAATATTGAAGATAGTAATTAAATATTATATCTCAAAACGGTGAAAAAATATTTGCTCTATTTAAATCGTGTGCTGTTCCATATAATCATTTCTGAAATCCAATAATAAACTATCTAACGGAAGCGTGCTATATTTTGGCAGCTGCTAATATTATATTCATCCTTATGAGTATTTAACCATGATAAGAATCTCAGTGCTACATTTCATTTTAACTGTTCATCGTATTTCCCATGGTTACAGCACACACTGATAACAATTAATAATCGCAGAATTTAATATCATATCCCAAACCTCGTGCTGGATAGCAATATACTCTTAACGCATCCCTTTATAAACCTGCAGGAATGAGTCTTATCTGAGCCAGCATTTTCACATTGTACTGCAAAAAATGGTCCAAATGTGACTCACGATGTTTCATTTTCTTTTGTTCTTCTTCTAATATTACACCATTCATTCATTTTAAAGACCATAATTATTTCAGTTGCATTAGTGTCATGCTTTCCCATCATTGCACCATGCCCAGAACTCGCCTTGTTGTTTTTGTTTTTTAACGCAACTCCATCCATTAACCATGTTAACTCGCAATTAAAATATATATAATTTACCCCTTATGGTTTATTCAATAGATTAAAGAAAGTAATGATGGGAATTAGTTCTATTTGCACCCTGAAATTCGGCTAAGTTAGGGGATTGCGCCTCGCGGGCGCTATGTCTGGACCGACGTTGTGCGCAAGTGCGTAGTAAACCCGCTCTGTGTTCTGTTGCGTGCTACTATTACCTGACTACAATGCAATACGCATCTTACATTTTCCGCAAAATTTTGCGTTTCAGACCTGTATCTGTACCAAAACTGTCGATCGAGCTGTATACACAGAGTTTTGTATATACATTTTAATGCGACAATCTGTTTAGCCGCTTGTAAGTTCGTTATAAAACGGAAATTAAACGGAATATTGCATTGACTATTAACCAGCTCCGAACTGTATTAGCTTTTGTTGACCTCCTAGTTCAAAGCAATCGGCCAAACAAATTATGAGTTTTTTCAACGGAAAAATGAATTAGATTATTTTATTTTTAATGTAATAGTATGATATTCATGTTGTTGTTTTATTTTGTTTGAAATTAAAAAGTCTAGTATGTTATAGACGAAACTCTGTTCAACAACTCACTGTATCTCTTTATACAGGTGCGTACCGTTGTTGATTCGTGATGAATCCACAGTTGATATTCAAATTAGCGCGTCACGCACGGCACGGCGTTTACTGAAGTGCGTTTACGCAGTACAAAAAAGTCGTCACACAGATCATCGCGCGTCGGGCACTTATAGTACGTGCAAAACCCCGGTGCTTGGGAAAAATGATAAAGTCAAAGCAGCAAACATTTAAAAATTAGCACTTTGCTTCAGATATGATAAATGTTTTTATAAAGATAAGTATGTGCCTATCTGTTAAATTGAAAACATTTAGAATTTAATTCATACGTTTTCATGAAGATTTTCGTTGTTGAAAGGTATTCAAACACGCCACAGAGTTGTTCATCGCGAATCAACAACTCTGCATCCGATGTGTCTGCATATTTTTATCAAGCTCGGATGGCTAAAGCCACCCTCGCGCGATAAAAATACGCAGACGCATGGATGCATCGTTGTTGATTCGCAATGAACAACTCTGTGGCGTGTTTGAATACCTAAATCATCCATTATGAGACAGTACACATACATGTCAACCAAGTCCATGACATCATTTTAAATGTTATGTGGAACTTCTGTGAGTAGCACACTTTCTATCATGAACTATTCGATTCGAGGTATATTTTTCCATGATGAAAACAAAATACGAAAAGAATGTTTCTTTTTTTAATTACGTGAACTAATTAAAACCTTGTGAAAGATAAATGATTAAAAAACCGGTCACATGTGATGACTCACCCCGAAAAGGGGGACTTTGCGACAGAACATTTTTCAAGATACTGGTGAAAATAGGTAGCAAAAAATAAGGAAAATAATAAGAATTTCCAGCAGATTTTCTGTTGTAAAATTTGATCGCCTTGATCAATTTCGACAAATAAGGTGTCATTTTAAAGCTTACACTCAAATTGATTTAATCTGCAAAGTTCCCCCTTTCGGGGTGAGTCATCACATATTATCTGATATCGAAATTAACAGAATATCAGCTGCAGAAATACAGAGATACCGCTACTCTGAAACTTCAACAGCTTATAATAAACCTAATCTGATGGAGTATTCTTAAATTGTGTTACACAAAAATTGCATAATGTTATAGAAACAAGAAAGAGTGGTTTTCAAGAAGAGAAGTGAAAAAATGGACTCATTGCTACACATGTCTCTACTTATATAACTCTGATGACAAGTAAAATTAAAGTTTCTGTTATTATTTATTTTGAAATATTCTGATTTTCCAAACTTCATAATTGACGGTCAAAATTTAGGATTTTATTGCCAGGTGGACAATTTTCCACCTTTCGTGGCGGCCAATTGTCCATCTCGCCCTACAACTCGAAAATTTGGTGGTAAAAGATAATTTTGCCTTGAAATTCAAAAATGTGGGGGTAAAAAATTAAGGTTGAAAATCAAAATATTTCAAAAATATATATAAGACGAAAACCGCCGCACCCGGGGCTCGAACCCACAACCTCCGTATTACAAGATCTGTGCTCTAATCGCACGGCTACGCTCCCCTCTAATCGAGGTCGTGTCTTGTATGATATCCTTTTATAACAAAGTAACAAAAACAAATTCGTGGGATTCATTAAAAGATAAACCGTACAGCAAATTTAAAAAGCACATTGGGAATTTTACGCAACTTGATCAATAGTTCTCTGAATAAAGATTGAAGTCCGGTGTCTTCAAGTCTTCAATTTATTTAACTGATAATTTGCGAATGCACACTTGGACGTAACCTTGTAACCTTGAGGACACACAGATTTAGTTATGTAGTTCAACATATGGTGATTTTTCCATAATGTAATCAAGGTTTCCTATATCAGCATTGCGGATACCCGAGTACCTCATCATGTAACAAGGTTTCCTATATCAGCATTGCGGATACCCAAGTACCTCATCATGTAATCAAGGTTTCTCATATCAGCATTGCGGATACCCGAGTACCTCATCATGTAATCAAGGTTTCTCATATCATCATTGCGGATACCCAACTACCTCATCATGTAATCAAGGTTTCCTATATCAGCATTGCGGATACCCGAGTACCTCATCATGTAATCAAGGTTTCCTATATCAGCATTGCGGATACCCGAGTACCTCATCATGTAATCAAGGTTTCTCATATCAGCATTGCGGATACCCAAGTATCTCATCATGTAATCAAGGTTTCCTATATCAGCATTGCGAATACCCAAGTACCTCATCATGTCATCAAGGTTTCCTATATCAGCATTGCGGATACCCGAGTACCTCATCATGTAATCAAGGTTTCTCATATCATCATTGCGGATACCCAACTACCTCATCATGTAATCAAGGTTTCCTATATCAGCATTGCGGATACCCGAGTACCTCATCATGTAATCAAGGTTTCCTATATCAGCATTGCGGATACCCGAGTACCTCATCATGTAATCAAGGTTTCCTATATCAGCATTGCGGGTACCCAAGTACCTCAAAACGAAGAGAACAGCGCCCTTTCCAGGTCTTGGGTTCAATGCGTATAATATTAGCACAGACTGCCCGTGGGAATGCGCTGGTTGAAATAGATGACCGGTCGGTGTTTGCAGAGGATATCTGTGATTAGAAACAAATAGACTAATTATGAAAAATCATTGTCATAAACGTACTCTTTATTACTATGTAAATGAACTTGGTATCCTGCATCTAATTAACTTGTTCATGTTAAAGGTCAGCCATACCAGAGAACTCCATGGAGAACGCACTATATATGGTGCAGCTGTCACTTAAATATATGCATTGGATTAGCGGCGTCATGTAATCATCTTTCAATTTTTGAGGGAAAAAACATAAAATTTTATTGTATAGCCTGTTAGCTGTTGTAAATTCAGAACAAAACTCTTAAGAATACATCTAGGCGAATTTTGCCTGCCGAAAAAGTGAAATTAACGGCGCAAATGATTTTTAAATTTGACATTTACGTGTGAAAGTGGTTTTTTTTAATGTTTCAAGACATTTTGGTCAAGAATTTATTCTCAATCTACTTTTTCTCGCTCGTCTAATTCGAAATTTATGGATAGAGGGTACTGCTCTTTGCATTGCTTTCATGATAAAATCTGACATATTTTAAATTCCCGGCTTCATGTATTGCGTTTCTACCCAATTAAAATGAAATTGCATACACGCCATCACCGGGCAGAAAAGAGCCAATTACACAATATGGTTTTGAGGTCACGTCAAAGCTCAAGCGTCTCCTTATCAAAATGACATGTTATTTAAAATGGCAGCGGCGCAATTGACACTGACAGCATAAGAATGGTATTGATATTCAGATCACTCAATGATTTAGAATTTTTTAGAATCATAGTTGGAGGCATTTTTGACAATGGCGTAGCCAGGGGTGGGCAAGGTGGGCAATTTGCCCACCTGGGAAAAAATAAAGGGGGCAGGAACTGCCTTTTCCCCATAAAATTACGACAATTAGAGCTGAAAATCGCTAAAAAATAGGTTGAAAACTTCATAAAGCACAATATTTGGCGGTTTTTCTTGAAAAACTCGGCCGAGTCGGTCCCTTGGAACCCCTGTAAAGTCGCTCGATAATATTAGTGCAGAAATCTTTGGTGGTCTGCCCACCCTTGGAGAAAGGTCTGGCTACGCCACTGATTTTTGATATTTATACTCACGTGTATGATTTCTGACAAAGAGTTCCGTGAGTCTCCTGTTAAAACCACCATCTCTTGAACCCAAGTTTGCCAGTTCCCAAACGCAGCACCCTGTGTCTGCAACCCTGTCATTTGAACTGGGGATGAGAATGTCACCTGTATCCACGGTGATACTTCATTCAGCAGCGGTGACCAATTACCACCAGGGAAATTAAGTCGTGACTGGGTGCGATCTAGGTTTAAATATGTAGACGAAACGTTGATTTGATCATTAGCTATGGCACCATTCTCCATTCCCAGAGGATGT
>JXSR01S005611.1:25760-38446 GCA_000969725.1 Ophiothrix spiculata | reverse complement strand
ACAAAAATTGGTCCAAAAATGTCAAAAATCCCACTGCTGCCACAAATGTTGGTGTCAGCAGTGGGATTTTGACCTATTTTTGGAAATATTTCAAAAATGAAGAAAAAAATCAAAAATTTGAAAAAAACCGTTCCTAGATATGGCTTTCTAGATTCTAAAAAGTATAACAGTTCAAAATTTTACCAAAGCAAAGTATAGTTAGCTTTACCGTAAATTTGGGGGCCAAAAACATGATTTTTGGACCCTTTTTTGGATCTTAGGGCCAAAATTTCACATTTTGGTCCAAAAATGACCTGACCAGCGTGTTCAGTATGAAAATTCACTTCTAGAAATGTATACTTTTATATGGATTTAATTATTTGTTGCTGAGTTATAGAGCAAAACCACTTTCTGAAAATGAAGGGTTGACAGGGCCCTTAAGTTTAATCTTCTTTACTGTAGCCTCCCTCTAACAGATTTGCAGATCTGCTATAATATTCAAATGTTTTTGTTGTTTTCAGGCAAGGAGCAATTCAAACCAAGGGGCAGATAGAATGTGTCACATCATTTGCTCAGTTTTTAATTCCACTCAGAGTGGTCTTCTCTTCATGGTAGGTATATTGGGGTATTGTTTGTTTAACAAACTACCAATTTTAAAGCAATACTAAGCAGTGCTAAAACTGAAGCACCCCTGTCACCCATGGCTTTTGATTTTTTAGCTTATTAGTATTGCTTCGGGTAGATAATAATTCCCTCCAAATGATTTGGCTTAAATTTGCTTACTTTCTGTTATCAGGCATGAGAATCTTTAGATAATTATCTGATTTCAGATACTTTGTCATCCAAAATCATCCAAATTCATATAATTTGGAGCTCGATTTAACCACTTTAGAGGTTTTTTGTTACAAAATTCAGATATTTTAATGAAAAATCATTCTCATGCCTGTGTTATAGCCATTTGTTGAATTTAATTCGGGGTTCCGAATTTAATTCCACATTAGTATATGAAAGCATGCATGTGCTTTTTATCCATTTTGCGGTGGCAAAACAATTTTTCGTGAAAATACACTTGAAAAATGCTTTAAAATAGTCACATTCCTTCATTTTATTTTGTTTTTAGTATAAACAATTTTTGGTCAAAATCTTATAGTATTGCTTTGATAGGCTAAAAACTTTTCATATATACTTGCAATTATGGATTCACTGACAACAAATACAAATTTGATGATGAGAACTTCCCTTTGCAGTTGTTTTTAACCCATGCACGAAGTGCTGGGTTTATAGAGTCATGATCTGTCTATCTATCTATCTATCGTCCAACATTCGTAAATATGCTTCTTCTCGTATATGCTTTGACGAGTTTTTGTGAAACTCGCACAGCATGATCCTTGGTTAGAGGAGCTATGGGGGTGTTCACAGTTTTGCGACACGAGGTCATCGGAGTCAAACAAGGGCGCTTTCTAAAATTCTTTAAAACGCTTCTTCGTCTACAGATTTTGACCAATTTCGACAAAACTTGGGTTGGAGCATCCTTGGGCTACCTTCAGGGTGTTCAGGAATTTTTGATCGTAGGTCATCCAGGGGGTCATTGGGGTCAAGAAAGGTCAAATTATATAAAAAAAATCAGTATCTGACCATAGGAAGGTGCTGTAATTATGGTTCTTGCATAGATTGCTTGATAAAAAATATACTGAAGAGATTTATGGAACTCTTAACCTCAAAGGTCAATGTTCACAGGTCAAAGGTCAAATTATTTTAAAAATAATGAAAAATCAGTATATGGCCATAGGAAGGTGCTAGATTTATGGTACTTGCATAGATATATTGATAAACATATACTAAAAATATTTATGGTACCCTTGACCCCAAAGGTCAAAGTTCATAGGTCAAGGGTCAAATAATAATTATAATGCAGATATGCTATGCATACAATCTTAAACACATCCAGAATTAATTTTGAACATGGTGCGGCCACGCTTCTCGAGTTCAGTCCCTGTGACTACCGATCGATGGGACGTAACACTCGAGTCGCAGACGGGGGAGTATCAGTCACTATGCTCCCCTGAGGGCCTCGCCATGATATTAATATACGATTTGAACCAACAGGCCCACATGGTCCCCCCTCCATGTCATCAAGTTGACATCCGCATCCACCCGGTGGTCATATGGCTGGAAACCACAGCTTACTCATGCGGAGCTGGGCTGGCCGTGGACGTTAGGAACGGAGCCCGGGTCTGTGTGGTATCAGGTGGTTCTGGTCGTATCCCTGTCCCGTGATAGGGGTCAGGGGTGCCACCCTGGTGCGCTGTCAGTCAGGGGGCATTTTTTTTGCTAACAGGCTTTAGTGCATGGGTTACTGAGCCGACGGCTCTCTGTTTTTTTTAAGGTATTTACAATCTTGTGCGAAATAATGCAAGTCACCATGTATGCATTTTTGACGGCACAGCCACACCTTTATGTATATGCCATTCCCATTGGGTATATGCCATTCCCATTGGGTGACACAGTATTAATATTCAAATAAGACAATCTATAAAGCATAACAACTAATTTGTGACCATTCATCTCAAACCAGTCGTAAAGTTGGCCTCTGGTCATGTTCATTTATTTTGTTACATATCTAGAAATAAATAAAAAATTACATTATTAAAAAGAGACCCCATTGATCATTATATTCTACATTTAAAAGTGATTCTATGGCTAAAGATTAATGTTGAGCTGAAAACCACACCATAAAATGTCTCCAACAAGTTTCCCTTTTTCTCAAATTTATATTTCAGTCAATTAAAATGCCAGTAACGAAAGTGAGTCCACATAATCAAAATCCTTCAATCCTGCAATAGAAGGCTTTATTGTCAATTGAATCTGTGTATAGGAAAAATCCTTTGTGAAAGAATTAACCTGTAGCTTGACAACTGTTTTAGTAATTCTCTATTTACCAAGATCTGATAGTGTGCAAAATAAGATACAAGCTTTTGTCAATTTATGAATAGCGACCTTAGCATGTAAATTCATCTATTACACAAACTGAAGCTTGACAACTTATGGTTGTATGTAGCTGGAAAGGCACATATGTTTCTAGAATTGTCTAAGATCATAACAATTTCAGTAACTTTTTACATTTGTTTACTACACTAAGTGTAAGTGCAGTCTTCAAAAATGGTAAAAATGAATTTTATAATGCAGTGTAATATTTTGATATCAAAATATGTGTCTCATAATGTTGACATTTGCGAAACAATTTCAAACAACCAATTGTATGCATGAACCGTAATATATGTTCGAAAGTCATCTATTATATGTTTTAAGTTTGACCTTAAATACTATACATTTCTTGATTCAGTGACCCTAGTGCCTACCCATTCACCCTGGAGCAGTACTTAAATAGGCAAAGACATATGCTGCATGGCTATGAAGGAAGGGAACTCAAGTATATTCCTAAGGTAAATAACTTGTTGTAAATTTGGTTATAAATATTGCCACCTATACATTCACATTGGAGCATTACCCAGACATATGCTGCATGGCTATGAAGGAAGAGAACTCAAGTATATTCCTAAGGTAAATGACTTGTTGTAAATTTGGTTATAAATATTGCCACCTATACATTCACATTGGAGCAGTACCAAGACATATGGTAGATGGCTATGAAGGAAGAGAACTCAAGTATATTCCTAAGGTAAAGAACTTGTTGTAAATTTGGTTATAAATATTGCCACCTATACATTCACATTGGAGCATTACCCAGACATATGCTGCATGGCTATGAAGGAAGAGAACTCAAGTATATTCCTAAGGTAAAGAACTTGTTGTAAATTTGGTTATAAATATGCCACCTATACATTCACATTGGAGCATTACCCAGACATATGCTGCATGGCTATGAAGGAAGAGAACTCAAGTATATTCCTAAGGTAAATGACTTAATGTAAATTTGGTTATAAATAGTGCTGCCTACACATTCACATTAGAGTATTACCAAGACATATGGTAGATGGCTATGAAGGAAGAGAACTCAAGTATATTCCTAAGGTAAAGAACTTGTTGTAAATTTGGTTATAAATAGTGCCACCTATACATTCACATTGGAGTATTACCAAGACACATGCTGCATGGCTATGAAGGAAGAGAACTCAAGTATATTCCTAAGGTAAAGAACTTGTTGTAAATTTGGTTATAAAAAGTGCCACCTATACATTCACATTGGAGTATTACCAAGACATATGGTAGATGGCTATGAAGGAAGAGAACTCAAGTATATTCCTAAGGTAAATAACTTAATGTAAATTTGGTTATAAATAGTGCTGCCTACACATTCACATTGGAGTATTAACAAGACATATGGTAGATGGCTATTAAGGAAGAGAACTCAAGTATATTCCTCAGGTAAAGAACTTGTTGTGAATTTGGTTATAAATATTGCCACCTATACATTCACATTGTAGCATTACCGAGACATATGGTAGATGGCTATGAAGGAAGAGAACCCAAGTATATTCCTAAGGTAAATAACTTAATGTTAAATTTGGTTATAAATAGTGCTGCCTACACATTCACATTGGAGTATTAACAAGACATATGGTAGATGGCTATGAAGGAAGAGAACTCAAGTATATTCCTAAGGCAAAGAACTTGTTGTAAATTTGGTTATAAATAGTGCTGCCTACACATTCACATTGGAATATTACCAAGACATATGGTAGATGGCTATGAAGGCAGGAAACTCAGGTATACTCTAAAGGTAAATAACTTCTTATAAATTTGGTGTAAAATAGCACCCACCCATTTACCTTGGAGCAGTGCTTGAATAGTCAAAAACAAATGCTGCCTGGCAGGGAACACGAGTATATTCCATAGGTAAGTACCACTTAGTATATTTTAAATTTACAGGCAAGGCTTTGACTTAGAATTCTTAACATTTGAGTCGTATTAAATGTCCAATTGAATCCGGCTGTGTAGAGATTGACATTTGTAATGACATTAGCAGAATTCTTCCTCAATTTTAGGATATTGTACAGCAGGATAGTGAGTGTTGATTGATAGCGATTAAAATGACATGGGGCTAATAGTCTCAATTCCAAATTAATATCTAACATTGTTTATTATGCTGAGAACATGTACAAAAAATTACAAAGTCAGAGTCAATATCTCATCAATTTGATTTCGCTGAAACAACCACACACTGGACCAGTTACAAGATCTTCAATGGACAAAACTCAAATTACTACTTATGTCGGCAGAAACAGAATCGGCGACCGTGCTTTCCAAGCTGCAGCACCAAGACTATGGAATTGCCTCCCACGTAACATCAGGGAGGCATGCTCAGTAACCAGTTTTAAAAAACTGTTAAAATCTCATTATTATGCTTTTTAAATTTGCTTTGTTTTATTTTGTTTGTTCTCACTGCTAATGCGCGCCTTGATCTTTTTGTAAAGGCGCTATAAAAATCCTGTACGTATATATGTATGTATGTACAAAGCTCTCTTTTATTAATTAATCACCTATATTTCCGATTCCAATCACAGGTTGTCAAAGTTGTTTGCAGAAGGCTTCAGGAACTAGCTAAATGCATCGAGCCAGAGAACTCTAACCACCATACAGATCATAAAATTATAGAGAAAACTGCACCGGGGGCTTTCCAAAGCCGCAGATCCAAAGCCCAAGGTGACACAGATTCTATTTGTTCCTCATCTACTGCAAGGAGCTCAAGTCTAGAAGATGTGAACTCCTCATCGGGGTCATTATCAGCTCCTAGTAGCAAGAGATGTACTAAATGCCCCATGCTTGATACAAGAAAGAAAATACAGCCTGAAAACGATGCCGTCAATTCTGACGATGAACAGAATGTACCGACTAATAAAGCCAAATCCTTGCCCAGTAGGACCAGTGGGTTGACTAGGATACCCATGCATAGGTTGTCGTCATCATCTTTGGCACAGAGTGGAGGTTTAGCCAGCTTTGATGAGATGTTTATGGTTGCTAAGGCGATGATGTTTGATTTGGAATCGTATGATGAGGGGGATGATGTGGATAACCCAACTCCAGGTGGCGTTGTTCAGGTGAGGTTTATGAATATGATTTTTAAAGGTTTTTTTTGCATTAGTTTTGCATGTATTCCAAATCTGGGGAGATATCGACTTTATATACTGGCCCATAAAATGGTGTAGTAAGCCATGGAGCTCAAATTGGGGGTATTTGGGTCCACTCGGTTCCCGCCGAATTTAATCCCGAGTGCTGAGATTCGATTGCCTGTACAGACAAACCATGCAACTTATACTTTACACAAATGATACACTGACCTGCATGCTAGGCGTATATGCACGTTTTCAATATTCACGCATTATGACATGGTGCGATGCATCATCGGCAAAAACCTGAATACCCCTAATTTTGTGTTTCAGCTAGTTCTCTAAAGCAGAGTGGGTCATTAGCAACAAACTTACAATCTTCTGCAAAACTGTTGGGACACTTAGTGGTATTAAGAACTCTCCCTGCTCCCGTAATCAATGTTGAGTATTTTAGACATACGTGTTCAACATTGATTCAGGAGGGGCGGGAGGAGGGGGATTGAAAAAGTTTTGTAAACAGTAACAACTAGTTTTCTAGAAGATCGTACAAGCAATTTTACATAAATGGCCAACATTTTTTATTGTCATTGTGTGCATAGCATGACTGTCCCAACAACTTTTGCAGATGATTGTAGTTTTGACAAATGTACTGGTACTTGATATGATTTTCCTCCTGGAGACGTTAAACTGGATATCATTATTTGCTGTATCTAGAAATTATTTTAATATCTTTATATAATGGACAGACTTTAAATTAATTGACATGAGGAATCTCAAAACTAACCCAACAAATTCCTGCAAACTTGATAATTTAGAGAAACTTTTAACATTTGACTTGAATAATGTGAGTCAGACATTCTCTAGTTGCACTTATAAATGCTTGTATATCAATAAAAATATGTTACAGCTGGCCATGAATTACTAAATATTCTGATGAGCATACTCTCTCCTAAATCAAACTAATATTGTATTTTGTTCCATTTTATTCTATCTACAGAGTTTGAAGGCAAGAGTTGCTTCATTACAAGTAAGTAGGATGCCGGGTGGGGGGGGGGGGGGTGGTCATTAAAAAAATTGTACGGGATGCTCAAAGTAGACTTCAGAGTTTATACCATCTCTATACCTCAAAAAGCATGATTTTGTAACCCATCTCTATACCATTTTTCCAGAAAAAGCACCTAATTTTGGGGAAAATTTGTGTTTTTTCAGCAAAATTTTTCTAAATACACCCAATTTTGCAATTGGGCACATTGGGTCTGTGACGAAAGCCCACCCATCAATATACCAATAATTACGAAAATGCACCCCAAAACCTTTGAGCACCCCCGTATACCATTTGTCAGTAAGAATGGACAAATCTATTTTGTGATCAAATCATTATTTACTCATCATTTTTAACATGCACCCAATTGTAATACAATACACATATATACAAAGTTCAGAGTTATAAATTGCCTGTTAGTGTAATACAAGGAACTTTGAAGTGGTGCATGAAGCAATAAATCAAAACCCCTTTGTTTTGACATCATGTCATCACCACCCCAACCCAAGCTATCAAATTCATGACATTTATACCAAAAAGGCAACACTGTAACCAACTTATTGGTTACGGTGTTGATTGAAAAATAAATAAATAAAAACTGATAAAACAGCAAAAAATCTCATCACAGTGAATTAATCTATTGAAACATGATTCGGTGCAAACACCGGATATTTGGCTAGATATCACTAAATTTGGAAAATTCCCATAAAAATGCAGAATTTGTAAAAGAGTTTTGTTGTTGGATGTACCACATCCAATTATGTTGTTGACAACATAATTAGCTTTAAAATGATATGACTCATAATACCGTAGGTATTGCAGTAATGAAGATACAGACGTTTTTCGGAGACGGGAATATGTGTGTTTATTGTTTAGTGTCCCCAGAAGTGTTCTCCCTTTTTTTTTTATAGTAGTGGTTCTTTAACTACATAACCAATTCCTTCACAAACAAAGTTTTAATGAGTCTAGAACAAAAAAATTTTTAAGTGGCTTAAAGACCCCGCATGCACATATTAACTAACATCAGCTACAAACAATTTTGTTGGTAATTAAAGGTGTAGGTTCCTATTTTAGGGTGTGTATGATTTACTTTTAACTGATTGACCTTGACCTCTGAAATGCATTGTGCAAGGTTTCAACCTTAACTTGAGTCTTGTTTTCTCTTGAGAGGCAAAAGAAAGCATGCAACACTGGGGATGAGGCTGCTATGTAAATACAAAAGAAATGGAAAATAGGTATAGCAATAAACATTACATTTTGTGATGTATCTCCAAAACTATGAAGAATTTGGAGATGAAATTCTGGATTCATAATCAGAAAAATATGGGCTTTCAATTGGCATCAAAAATTATACTACTTACGGTTGAGCCCTGGAGGATGAGAATGTGATCGGAACCTACATCTTTAACAAGCCAATCCAAGCAATATGGACACATACACATGCATCAAATATAGTACGATATAGATATACCAAGTTCAGGGCTATAAATTGCCTGTTAGTGTAATACAAGAAACTTTGAATTGGTGCATGAAGCAATGATTTTGACAATCATAAATCAAAACCCCTTTGTTTTGACATCCTGTCATCACCACCTCAACCCAAACTTTCAAATTTATGATATTTATACCAAAAAAGCAACAGATCTAGATGAAAATTTGATTCCTAATTTCACATAAAGTGATAAAACTAATCAGAAAAGTTTCTGATTTATAAGGAAACACTTCTGAAATTAACTTAAAATATTTTCAGATTTTGTTGTTGTCAAAGTACTAATGTTTTATATCACTCTAGACATATGTATATCTTGTGTGATAAATTTCACCATATACTTGTTCTCAGATGTTTGTTTCATGTTTCATGAAAGTTCTGATTTTTAATAACTATTTCTTGATTGATACAACACCCTCTGTTTATTGAAACCTCAAGAACAAAATGTCAAGAAAAACGTTCCTTGCTTGCCCTGAACCGACCAATCCTAATTTGAATATAGGAAAGGAGTGTTTTTCTATTCACTGTAAAAAAGAATACCATATTTTTGGAAATTTCTTAAAAATGTTAACATTTTTTGCATTCAGAAGAGAAATGGATTTTTATAATGTATGTTGATTCATTTTGATACCAAAATTATCTAACCTTGATTGGAGGCCTTATGAAAATAATCATCAAAGTTAATCAAATTTGTGATGCAGAAGTTAGCCTTCTTTTGTGTATCTTATCATCATCACATGAGCTTATTTCTGCATGTGGCAAACGCTATACGATAATTTCTACACTACATTTGTGTTTACTTTTCCTACAAATCCCGTTACACTCAATTACCTTGATAAGATTTGCCAATAAACAAGCTAAACCACAGTGTTTGCTATGAGCGATACCAGTTTGCACAAGATCCCATTAACATGACAATGCATCTGTGTGAATCAATAGACTAGAATCTCTCTTGCAGAAATTCTATTTGCTCTAATCACAGACACAATCGGGTATCAGTTTCGGATGCATGCCTCAGCAAATTAGCTTAATACGGTCTAGTGACTACAACGTAAATATCCAATGTTTGATTATCGGATATTGGTTTCCACACAAAGGCTGGCCACTTACTAAAATGTCCCTGGCTAAGCGTTTTCTAGATTCATTTCCTTCGTGAATGGTTTATGACATGATGTACAAAATGATAATGTTCTGAGCCTTGATTAATACATATGTATACATAAAATACATAGAGTGGCGTTTGCTATAGTTGTTGGATTTAATTCGAGAACGCGTTTTTATAGCAAGTACGCAGTGATCCCTGACGCGAGCGTATATTTTCAAGGTTATTTAGTTTGCGTGTACGCACAAGGCTCTGAGTACGCGTCACAAATTAAATCCAACAACTATAGTAAAAAAAATTTTTGAAAATTAAAAATCCAAATGAATGGACCCAGTTTTTCAAATTCAATCAATTTTCGTTGGCTAAATTTGAACCCCATGGATGGCAACGCCATTACACTAGCTTGTATGCAGTCTTGTATATGATATTGCAATATGAAGACTATGGTTTATTTACCTGCATCACAAAATATCAAATTAAGTATTTTGGTTTCATTTTTTTCCAACAGCAAAATCTGAATGTTGCTGATTCAGCTTGGCTTATTATAACAACAGAGGAAGATCCGTTTGTGCTGTGCCTTCTCATGTGGTCATGGTTGGAGCATCTCAAGGTAAGGGAGCCAAAAAGTTGAGTATGCTTGAAATTCCCTTTGACAAGGAACTAACTGCTAATTGTCTTGTGGAAACCTGTACGATACTCAGGTAGCTGATACGTGCAGCTATGGTGTGTATGTGGGCTGATCAAGGTTCAGCACCCCTAGAGGTTTCTGCAGAACCTGAAATGATGCTTGGTGTGGAATGGAGCTTACTTGGGCCCCAGTGGTCAATGAACACTTGTAAATATTTGTGATAATTTCTGAATAATTGGGTAATAGTAATGGCCAGTGCCATGAACATCTTAAGGCGAATACCGGGGCGTAATAAATGCCCACTATTATTGTTTTAATAGGCCTATAATTTTGAGACACCTAATAAATAAGTAGCATTAAGGTATTTGTATGTGATTGGTCTACCATGATGCAGGGAAAATTGTCGTATGGTAGACCCTCCATGCCAGAAAGATTTATTCTAACGCGACGAAAAAAACTGTTTTACGGGCCTAACCCACCATAAATTTGCATTTTGGAAGAATTTGTTTTTTTATAAAAATCATTTAAAATCAGCTGTTTTTTGGCCAAAAATGTCTTTGTAGAAAATTTTAATCTTTTCAACTGTCACCATGTAAGAAAAATTATGTTTGTTTTTTCTTTTGTGATTTCAATGCAAAAATTAATATCTATCATGCATTATCTAAATTTTGTGGTCCAAATAGCCCAATTTCAGAATGTTGTTGTTTATGGATTCAGAAGAAGTATGCTACCTGTGGTCTCATGCAAGTGCATACTCATATCTATAATTGAAGTCATTAAATTTCCTCCAAAATCATGAACATCTGTAGACAACTAATTGCATAGAGTAAACAAGTGTATAAAAAGACTTATCTTTCACGCCTTCATGGAGTCTTTAACCAATCAAGAAACGTGCAGTGAATTTTCATTGTCGCTGCATTGTTGCAAACTCTCTCGGCATGCACACCCTTAAAATTTGTTTTGTAGGAAATGATTTCAATAATATAATTAGCTCATAATTTCCATCAATAATGCATCGATCATCTTTGATATTGAAATTTCAAGAATTATCATTCCTGTTTCTTTACCAAGTTTTCATGTTTTTATTTAATTTATTTAAAAGAGACAGTGTTAGATCCAAAGTAGTCCCCCAAAAAAAACTTTTAGAGACTGCTCGCAGTTATTTATAGGCCACTTCAAAACTAAACTGTGGTTGTCTGCCAGTTTGTGATTGTTAATTCCGATTGAACAGGTAGATTCTATAGTTTGCATAAGTTTTTGCAATCATCGCAAATAATAATGTTAGTGAAATAGGCACCAGAACCGGCATCCAACCGCTGGTTTAGTTTCGAAGCGGTTCCTTATTATAAAACAAGCCATCTGTTCATTTTTTCAGCAGGTTTAATATGTTTCTCTTTCTTCATTTTTTCCAGGAGCCGGTGCTTAGTCCCAGAGAGGCCCAAGACTTGCTCAACTCTGAAGATGACCCTGTAGTAGCATTCAAGTCACTCAAAAAGGTAGGGCAAGGGTAGCACTTAGTCATGTGAGTGCAAGAAAGTTGTACCTGCAATAGCTACCATTTGCCATGAATTTGGATTGCACACTGTATATCCTCCAGTCTTGGGTCAGTCAGTGGTTCTTGAAATGGTTCTTCAGGTGACACCATCACCTGAAGAACCATTTCAAGAACCACTGACATCAGACGGTGGAATTTTGAGGGATTTGTCACATTCATGTGACAAGTGGTAAAATAGATATAACTCAGGGCAGCCACTGCAGATACGACTTTCTTGCACTCACATAATGGTACCTGTCCGAGGGGACACTCCAATGTCATGTGTCCTTCCGGGTATTTGTATAGCATATAATTTTGGAATGTTAATGATTAATAATGAACTTACAGATTTTGCTTTGAAAATTCCATTTGAAACTACTTCAGCTGGTTTCCAACTGAAGAAAAGATTGCAAGAGATCCCCTCCACTGTTATTTCCACAAAGCTTATTCTTACATAAAATCAGAGATGCCACTTTTCAGGTTTTAACCTGAAATCAGGTTTTTTAGAAGCTCAAACAATGATTTCAGGTTTTTTTTTATCTCTAATTTACATATTTTCAGCCCTTTTTGGAGTATTTTTCAAGAATTTATGGCTTTTTCAGGTTTTTTCCAATGAAATCAGTGGCATCTCTGTAAAATAAATATGCGCATTCTCATGTTTGGAGTTGAATGGGACAAATTCAATTTGCACAAGGTATAATAGGGGCCGAGTGAATTCGACAGTATTCAAAATTTACCGTAAGAATATTAATTTTGTGGCATATTCTGACCAAAATTGAATGCAAATTTATTAACCTAATTCATACAGAGCATGGAAATAATATTGCATACTTGTCAGAAGAAA
>JXSR01S005610.1:31933-46076 GCA_000969725.1 Ophiothrix spiculata | reverse complement strand
CTGCCATGGCAGCGTGTGCTCGGTGGCTTGACATAGTAACAGTTATGTTGGGAAGCGAGAGGTCCCGGGTTCGATTCCAGGTGGAAACCTGCCATTGTTAACGTGCAGATTTCCGAGGAGATAGTTTTTAAATGGAGAATTGCTCAGTACGGTAAGGGTTAGTGAAGCATACATATGGGTCTACAGTAACCCTCACCATACAAAATCTCAAAAAATCACAATCCACGTAGGTAGGAAAATCGCCTAAGTCCAAATACGTCATAGACCGGAGTTAGCAATGGTCACTCGGTGCTCGGTGGCTTGACATAGTGACAGTTGGGTTGGGAAGCGAGAGGTCCCGGGTTTGATTCCAGGTGGAAACCCGCCATTTTCCGAGGAGATTGCTCAGTACGGTTAGGGTTAACGTATCAAAATTGATAAACAAATCGTGATGTCATAAAGGGTTGGGATTTTCCACACGTAAAATCCCATATACCTAGTGATCCATCGTTGGCCTGGTCACTTGTTAATAGGTTTATAAGATAGATAGTGAAAGTTTGGCACCAAAAGCTTATTTTATGAAACCTTGTTCGTTTATTTTTTCTTTCAAGATCCGACATTCTGAAGCAAGAGATGAAGGTGTTCTTCGTCAAATACAACGATCCTATCTACGTGAAATTGGAGAAGCTGGATATCATGATCCGATTGGCTACGCATGGAAACATCGGCCAGGTATTAGCTGAACTCAAGGAATATGCCACGGAAGTTGACGTGGATTTCGTACGCAAATCAGTGCGTGCCATTGGACGATGCGCCATCAAAGTTGAGGTATGTAGTCTCTCCACAAGTCTTGGAGAAAATGGATGCTTTCTGGCATTGGTAACTTCCTTGAGAAAATGAAAGAAGACAATTAAATTTTACAGAGCAATACTAAATCTTCACATTTTGTTATTTTTCAAACTTCTGGAGAGCTTCTTTGAAGGATGATTTTCTGTGGATTCCCGTCAAGTCTTTTTGCCATGGTTTGATTTCAGATAGCTAATTTGTGTTGTTTTGTGTCTTGTGAGTCTTCAGAAAATTACTTGCATTATATATCATTGGAATTTGATGAGAACACTACATATGTTTAAATGAATTAAACAAATATATCTAGTATATTCTCACAAATTGTTTGATCTAATCATATGTCTATGTAGTAAGCCTTTCTGATTTTTGCACTTTACCTCCACCCCTACTAACACATGCTTTCAGAGAGTTTAATTTATGTTATTGTGCATTTAATGTTTTACTGATGATTGTAGACATTTCTGGGGACCGGTAAAGCTCAAGAATTTCACATGCAAATATTGTAGTTTTTTTTTGAGACACACTGTAGTAATCATTATCCTTGTACTATTCCAGCAATCTGCTGAGCGCTGTGTTAGCACTCTACTGGACCTGATCCAAACCAAGGTCAACTATGTCTGAGACACACTGTAGTAATTATTATCCTTGTATTATTCCAGCAATCTGCTGAGCGCTGTGTTAGCACTCTACTGGACCTGAACCAAACCAAGGTCAACTATGTCTGAGACACACTGTAGTAATTATTATCCTTGTACTATTCCAGCAATCTGCTGAGCGCTGTGTTAGCACTCTACTGGACCTGATTCAAACCAAAGTCAACTATGTCGTCCAAGAAGCCATCGTTGTCATTAAAGATATTTTCCGTAAATATCCCAACAAATACGAGAGCATCATCGCCACTTTATGTGAGAACTTGGACACCCTGGATGAACCCGAGGCTAGGTAAGGCAATACAGACTTCCACGAATGATTTATACCCGGCTATCATATTTTTTATGGACAAGTGGGTAAAGTTTTGGTCAAACCTTGTTTAATTTTAAGTTATACAAGTCTTTAGGTTTCTGAAGAATTTTGAATTTTTAATATCGGATGTTCCTGTGGAAAGTTATAGACATTTTTCTAAACAGTGAATTGTAAATTTGTAATAAGTGAAATAGTTGAACTTAAAAAGTCAAAACTGATTACACTGAAACCCTCTTTTACTTCTCTAAAGTTAAAACGTGAAATACAATTTAGTTTTTATTTATTGACTCTTATAGATGTAAAGGATGTCCTTGACAATGAAATAACGATTTTGGTTACGGTCGAACAGCTTTACAATGACCAGTACAAATAATGCTAGATGTTTGTAGATCATAGAAATAACAAAACCAAAAAAAAAAGATCTGAAATCGGTCATTAAACTTTGCACAAAGTAATGAAGCATGATATTTTGATGAAACCTATGGAAAATGTAGAAAACTTATTCACTATCGTAGAAAAGCTGTTGGTTTTATGAAAAAATACGATTTAATATTTTTTCTGATTTTTTGAAATCGGGTATAAATCATTCGTTGACAGTCTGTATTACAGTATTGGTAACATTTTTACACCATAAATTACTTTCTGTAGGGCTTGGACAGTGACAGTACATTATTGTATTAAGTTTATTCTAGTTCAGAGAACTATTGCAAATGTTTTCCTTACAAAGTACTTGGATCATCAGTGAATATGTGGCTTGCATTGACAATGTTTATGAGTTTTTCAAAATCTTTGGAAGCTCTTGTACAGGACACATTTTCATTTATATACATGTACTCGTCTTTATCCATTTGTCATATTTTTTTGAGCTTCTGTGATCTGAATTATTGGTGAATATGCTTATACCCTGATAGCTCACAACCATTTGAAGTGCATTGTCCCAATAGCAACAAAACAGTTTCAATTACCCCGTCGATATTGATCTAATTATAATGACTGTTAGCCCTGTGATTGGTTACGTCTCTGTCGCGCCCCTTTTATGATGTCATCAATACCGTACTCTAAATGTGCAATGCAAACCCATAGAAAAAATAATGATAAATTTATGTCTACAAGATTAGGAAAACTTTAAGTCAACGCTTTATAAACTTAGTCAAATAATCATGTTGAAACTATGAAGGATCATATTGACTGAAAAAACTGTAAATTAACATGATCGAATTAGTGAAAATGTTGATTTTTAGAGGCGTTTGACTGTCGTTTTACATATTGCACAAAATATCACAGATGCCTTGTAAAAAAAACACTATATTTTGCCTTTTCTGGTATTTTAATTCGGGATTTGAGCTGCCCATAAGTTCATTAATAGTCTGTATATAGCATTGGTAAACAGCTAAAAAGGTTGAAAACAATGGTTTTTCTAATCCAAGCGATATACTTCCTGTATACAACATAATTGTTGGCTATTGTTCTTTGGATTCTCGTTGTGTGTTGAAGTATCATACGACATTAGGTACATGCTTGGACCATAAAACCTACGATGGTGTTGAGTACATGTGCTCTGATGTGCTCTGCTAATAATTGCCGTGACCTCGGCTATTTATAAAATGTTGAATAAGGTCAATAGATATATTGGGATTTCAAATCGTTGTGAGCTTTCCTTGATTGTGATAAAATGATCATTTCTGTGTTGTGCGTATGTTGCCTCAACTAAATATCCAGTTGTCATATTGATATCAGGTTCTCAATGATATTGGTTGTCGGTGAATATTCTGAGAGAATTGGCAATGTTGAAGGACTGAAAGCCTATTAAAAATATCGACGTACTGACAGCTTTCTTTATCGTGATGGAATGATCATTTGTGCACATGTCCCCCTTTTTAGGGACATGCGTGGCCTAGCGGATAAGTTCTTGACTGTTAATCACTGGGAATTGAGAGTCTTGGTTTCGAATCTGGTGGGCGGCATGTGTAGTGTCCTTGAGCAAGATACTTGCCCTAATGTGCTCCTCTCCACCCAGGTGTCAAATGGGTACCGGGTTTCTTAAATGCTGGGAAGGTAACAGACTGGCAGGGAAGGAGATGTGACGAACCCCTAACTGCAAATATAACAATTTGTGGTGTCTGGCCCCAACGCTTCGTAATAGAGATGGTCACCCCAACCTGTGAAATAGGCCCTCCCCTTTACCTTTTACTCCTTTTAAACTGAATATTATTATATCATATTTTTCAGAGCCTCTATGATCTGGATTATCGGTGAATATGCGGAGCGTATCGACAATGCTGACGAACTTCTGGAGAGCTTCTTGGAAGGATTCCATGATGAGAACACCCAGGTTCAGCTGCAACTGTTGACCGCTATCGTCAAGCTGTTCTTGAAACGACCCTCGGATACACAAGAACTGGTTCAGTCAGTACTTAGTTTGGCTACACAGGTGAGTGGTTCAAGTTGTTCTTGAAGCGACCATCTGATACGCAAGAACTGGTTCAGTCAGTACTTCGTTTGGCTACACAGGTGGGAAAGAATTACATTTAGGATTATGATTGTTTCCAAGACTAATACTAATATTACACAAATTCAGGGAAAACTACTATAAACACGTTCTATCGTTTCATGCAAAAAATATGTAGGTAGAGAAGTAGTAGGAAGAATCTAGACCAGTCCCTTTAAGGTTGAAATCATTACTCATTCTTATAAAGTTATTTTATACAAATATATACTGACTTGAAGATCTCTGGTTAAAACTATGAACCTGAAGTGACTAAAATTGCTCCCCGAAGTAAAATTTTAGTCATTGAAGGTTCATAGTTTTAATCCATAGATCTGAAAAAGTCAGTATATATTTGTTTTATACACCACATTAATAAATTTTTGTTTTTATGTAAATTTTATGTGCCAAACATTTTAATTTATTAAAATTTTTTCTAAAAAATGCCCTCGCGCAATGCTTACAAAGAATGTCTGCGTAGGTAAGTGCGTGCTATAGCTTGTGCGTATTAGTGCGATGCGCGCGTAATTTTTTGCGTAAAAGTTGCTTCGCATATAAGGTAAATGCCATCAGCGCTAAATAGTATTTTCAAAAAGTGCTAAATAGTACTTTGAAAAGTATTATTTAAAGGGCTTTCCTTGATCTGGTTAAAACTATTTGAAATTATGTGATCGTGTTTTAACCAATCAACTCTGTTAAATTTATTAATGCGGTATATAATAATTAATATGTTTTATTGGTATATTATGTCATCAGAGTTGTTGAAACTTGCCCTTTTATTCCACAGGATAGCGACAATCCTGATTTACGTGATCGTGGCTACATTTACTGGCGTCTTTTATCCACCGACCCGGCGGCAGCTAAAGACGTCGTTTTGGCGGAGAAGCCTCTCATCTCCGAGGAGACCGATCTGATTGAACCAACCCTGCTGGATGAACTGATCTGCTACATTGGTAGCTTGGCGTCCGTGTATCATAAGCCACCGAGTGCGTTTGTGGAGGGAAGGACCGCTGCGCGACGAGTGCTGCCTACTAGGGCTCCTGAGTAAGTAAATTGATCTGATTGAACAAACCCTGCTAGATGAATTGATCTGCTACATTGGTAGCTTGGCGTCCGTGTATCATAAGCCACCGAGTGCGTTTGTGGAGGGAAGGACCGCTGCGCGACGAGTGCTGCCTACTAGGGCTCCTGAGTAAGTAAATTGATCTGATTGAACAAACCCTGCTAGATGAATTGATCTGCTACATTGGTAGCTTGGCGTCTGTGTCTGTTTTTTTTTTTTTAGATTTGACCTTCCCAACAGAGTGGCACAGTAACCGCAGTACAGAACCTGATAGATCAAACTTCTTTTAATGGTCATTGGTCATAGTCCAGCAGTCATGTATGATATTTCCTTTCCAATTGCATGGTGACCTGACAGATCAAACTTCTTTGCAAAGTTGCTTTTTATAGATTTGGCCGTAACCACCAGTTAGCATTCTGTGACCCATTACAGTAGTCATTCATTTTGCCTACCATAGCTAGCCGCTTCATTTTGTCAAACATCTTTACTCTGCCTGTGGCTGTATTACTTTGTTACTGGGGCAATCTACACGGGGAATGCAAATCCAGATGAATGCACATCTCTGAAAGCCGCTTTGCAGTAGACTGTGGCTACACGGGCGCCAGATCTAGATCTACTGTGCAGAACATGGATACGTGTAAATAAATATGCGAGCT
The DNA here is from genome assembly GCA_000969725.1 of Ophiothrix spiculata. Taxonomy (NCBI): domain Eukaryota; kingdom Metazoa; phylum Echinodermata; class Ophiuroidea; order Amphilepidida; family Ophiotrichidae; genus Ophiothrix; species Ophiothrix spiculata. The sequence goes on along the minus strand of JXSR01S005610.1, from coordinate 40,084 downwards.
TACGCGGTCTATGGAGATGCGGATCTCGAAGATGCGCATGCATCTGGTTCTGCACTCCATGTAGATTGCCCCATTATCTCCCAAGGTGGCTGTAACCTGATTGATCAAACATGTCTGCATTATTTTAACAGATTTGGCTCTGCTCTCACTTATCCAAATATAGACTGGCCCAGTACAGCAAGCAACCAAGGCTAATGGGACTTTTTTTTAATAGATCTGGCACGTTCTCTATTGCGAGTATGATCCCAATACAGTATTTCATTAATAAATGTCCTCGCCCTAATTGGTCAAATTTTGTGTATAGATCTACTTCTCCAGAGATTGAGACGACAACCCAAGCAGTGTTTCCGCTAAGGCCATATGGCATTGGCGCAGGAGCAGTGAAAATTGGCGCAACGAGTTTTTGAAAATGTGTAAGAAAGATATTTTTCAAGTTTATTAAGCCAATTTTCAGCCACAGCTCATGATTTTGGTGCAAGCACCTCTTACACTTTGTCAAACTTGCTCGAATTTGCGCAAGCTTAAATACCTTAGTGGAAACACTGAACCCCAGTACAGCATATCATCAAGATAGTCCTTCTCTAATGCCCTGTATCCATTGGCTGTTCACCTGTTGCATATGCCCTGGTTCTGTGAACCATATAGTCCCCAATCGCCACACAGACAATAACAATTAGAGAATAAAAGATAAGATTTCTTGTTTTGCCTGTCATCTATCGTCTCTTAATGGATGGGGCGTACATTATTTTGAGTAATAGGTGCCCCCGCAGTCTCATTCTTAGTCACAAATTTGAGTCATTTATAAACCAAAAACGATGTAAATAATTGCCAAAAACTATAAACATTATCATTGGAAAAACGTACACCCCTATTTAAAGATAACATATTTCGAAAAGCTGTTCGCGCCGGATGTGTGCTCTACTGCGTTTCACGCTGAACGCACCGTCATCTATCGTCTCATAATGGATGGCCAAAATTCCTTATTAGGAAGTAAAATCGCACTCAGATGAATTAGAATTTGTTTTGCTTAGTGGTTATATCAGTGACCTTGTGTACATGAGCAGATGCTCTCTGGCACACACCGCAACGGTAAATGCAACGGGGGAACAGCCAATGGATACAGCCCTAATAGACTGAGAGATAGTGGCAATTTATTTGTCATTTTTGACCAAGTGTCATGTTAATTGTTTTGAGTTAGACATGTCATGAGACATCTGAAAACATAAGTCTGGTGTTGCACTGGTGGTGGGTTATAACCTTTTTCTCATGCCATATTTGGTCATGATTATGCAAAAAAATGGTTTTTCACAGGATTGACCATTTTTTTCATTTTGGTGTCAAATGAGAGCTATTGCCATAAGGAATCATGATATGAATGTTGCAGATCTAAATTTAGCATTTCGCTTTGCATTATAGGTAAAAATGTGTGATTTTTATCATCATCAAACTTCTTTCTTTTAATTTGACAGATCTGGCTCTACTTCTCCCGAGAGCGAGACGACGACCCCAGTACAGCAGTCAACCGTGATATTACCTTCCCAGGGCAGCCAGGGTGACTTGATTGGAGATCTGCTCAACATGGACCTTGGTCCACCTATGATGGGATCCACCATGCCGGCCTCACAGCCAGAGAACACGGCTGCTATTGATCTGCTTGGTGGCGGAGGCTTGGATAGCTTGGTAAGTAACTCAGGGCAGCCAGGGTGACTTGATTGGAGATCTGCTCAACATGGACCTCCGTCCACCTATGATGGGATCCACCATGCCGGCCTCACAGCCAGAGAACACGGCCGCTATTGATCTGCTTGGAGGCGGAGGCTTAGATAGCTTGGTAAGTAACTCAGGGCAGCCAGGGTGACTTGATTGGAGATCTGCTCAACATGGACCTCGGTCCACCTATGATGGGATCCACCATGCCGGCCTCACAGCCAGAGAACACGGCCGCTATTGATCTGCTTGGAGGCGGAGGCTTGGATAGCTTGGTAAGTAACTCAGGGCAGCCAGGGTGACTTGATTGGAGATTTTCATTGTGTGTAGTCTTGGTAACCTTGGGACCTTCTCTAGACTACTCAATATCCGCATATTGTTGCCTTATCTTATACCTGTCCCATCTTAAATTCTAGCCAATAAACGAACATCAATCAGGGGTGTGAGAGACTCTCATTTCAGCTGATTTCCTCATTTTTGAAAATTTTCTTGTGTTAAATGTCAGCTTTTTTATTCATTTTTAGCCTGTTTTTTACCTTTTCCTGACTTTACGACACTTTTCCTTGTTTTTGTCGATTGGCCTCTCATACCCCTGCGATTCAATTAATTCAAATTTAAAAAATTGACTGCCAGGTTTAAAACCCAGCACGAAAAGCCAGAAAAAAAAAGAGCTATAACAAAATTGCAGTGAGAGCTGCTTCTCTAGTCAGTGTTGCCAAAAAATTAAAGCCTCAAACCGCTGCAAATTACAATTTTTACCCACGGCAGACGCTCTCAAATTAGCCCAATTTTTTGAACAGTCAAAATGTTACCAATTTTCAAATTTCAGGTGCTTTGAAGTGGATCTATAGCAAAAACAACCCAATTACACATAAAAGCTATCATTATCCACTTACGAGCTCTAACGGAAGTTTCATATTTCAATATTGATCTTCCCAATGATGTCTTAATCCAATTAGGGAAGAATTTATCCAATTAGTCAATGATCAAATTGCTTTACGACGTGTAAAAGTTCAAAATCCCTCTGAATAAACACAAGATATAGTTTGGTGCTCTGCACCAATGTGTGTCTCGCGCATGCATGATGTTGACTAGGCCTACGGTTCCGGTCTATGGCTTCCAATTTGTCACCTCCTCTCACCGAATGACCTTTTTAATTTTGTTTTGCAAGTTCTCACTGAATGCCCCCCCATCCCATTTTCAACATGTTCACTGGTTACATAAATGCAATTTCACAAACGCTTACTCACCGAATAACCCCCATTTTCCGAGGCAAATGCTTAATGACCCTTTTAAATACATTTTTTTGCAAACGCTCTCATAGCTTCTCACCGAATGACCTTCTTTTCAGAAAATAAATGTTCTTACTCTAATAAATGACCATGCACCTCTTTTGATATTGAATCATTAGAAGATTTTGGCGTAAGCACCTCTTCAACTTTATCATAATTGCTCTATTAAATTGGCGCAAGATCAAAAACCTTAGCGAGAATACTGCAAATGACCCTCTTGAATCCTCACCGAAAGTCTAAGACCATCCCCCTTCAAATGCCCTTCTGAGGTTGTTGCCGCACATTCCCGACGAACGCTATCCTTTTTAATGGGAATTTTACACTACTACAGCTTTCGCCCACGACTAGATATTGCGTGATGTATGCCTGGACGTGCCTGGATCATGACCAAAATAATTTACGTATTACCTTTCACATTTAATAATTATAAAAATAATAATCAGGATATATTTTGATTTCTGGGGTTGATCGCTCAACCCAAACGATTTTAAAATTGTTATATTTTTTTACACTATGCATGGGCAAAAATGAATTTTTTGAACTATAGTAAAAGTCAACATTTTTGAATGAGCGGTTAAGTTACTTACAGTTCACTCGCAAAAATCGCAACATCATGGCCTCATCTCATTGTGATCTATTCATAAATTAACGGTTTTAAATGAACTACAGGAGGAATTTAGAAATCAGGTACGATTAAATAATTATCAGCATTATTAGAAAAAATATTCTTTAAGTCATGAGCTTGCTTGCAATGTACCTCTAATTTATTCTAAATGACAATTATCAGGCTTTACCTATCACGTGCTCCTCCATAAACACATAGTCAGCGCTGAACACAACCCTTATAGTCCCGCCCTGCTGGGCGAGACAAAAATATTGGCAAAAAAGCTGCCGCGGGCAGATGGTGGCAAAAGTAGCCCAATTTTAGGTCACCAGCCCAAGACAATTTTTACCAGCAGCAAGCAAATTCAAAGTAGCCCAACATTGTCTCTAGTGTAAGTTATCTGGTGTGCTACACATTCAGGTTATTGTTACGGGAGAAATGAATTAAAGAAGGGTGTAAACAATGAGCAGCGTCATTGGGTAAAATTGCTTAAAATCGCTGTTTGTTAATAAAACTTGTTTGCGCAACTCAGTTGAATGTGATTAGAAGCAGCAAACTCCCAATTGCATGCTTATAAACATCCCAGGATGTTGGGATCATTTCAATTGGCAGGTTATTGATAAAGCTAAATTGCGCAAATCAAATATATATACCATTCATACTTATATCTCCACATATCTCCACGTAGCTGGGTGGTCCAGGAGCTGCTGTAACTGCTCCGACACCACCGCCAGCAACGGCGTCGCCACAGACGGTAGGAACAGGAGCAGATAGTGATGCCTGGGTATGTTGGGTCATGTGAGCAAGAAAGTTATATCTGCAATGGCTTCCATATATGTTTATTTATTACCTTTTGTTAGAATGAAAAACACACTCAAAATTAAACTTTCATATGTCGGTGGCTCTTGACCATTTCAAGGGCCAGTGACCCAAGACTGGAATCTATTTAGTGTGCGATACAAATTTATGAAAAATGTCAGATATTAGATATATGAATTTCTTGCATTCACATGAAGTGTAAAGGTGCTGTTATACATTAATGTAGATGCTAATGGATATAGAACGGATTTGACTCAACTCAAACTATAGAACTTTAAGGTTAAATAGTAGTCATTTAACACTAGTCAAAGCAGTTTTTTGTGTTGTGGTGTTTGTTGAATATCGAAAGTATCTTTGAGTACTTTGCAATGTTTTTGGCAAGCTGAAACATTTCATTAGGGTTGTTTAAATGTTCAGTTTACAAATTGTTAGATCTCAAACAAAGAAAAATCAGGCTTTTAGTTTCAGTTTTAGTTAACTAACTCTACTCTACTAATTCAATAGGGGGACAATTGAAAACTAATTAACGGTACAATGATATTTTCACATGACAGGTAAAGGCATATCACGTGATATTTGTTACTTTCAAAAATGTGGAGGACCTCCACACCCTCAAAAATGCAGGGGTTGAAGCACCCCATTCCCTCCACCTCCACGTTAAAAGTGTGGAGGTGGAGGTAAATGGGGTGCTTTGAGCCCTCCCTATACTACTACTCACGTGATTTACCGTTAAGTTGTACTTCTGTGAACATTTTCTGTCGTAAAATATTCAACTCAAAAATATCTGGAAAAAAGCATAGTCTTGTTGGAAAAGTGCATAAAATCAAAACTTTGATGCATATTTTCTCAGTGTAATTAATTCTGACATTTCTTATTCTAAGAATCAAAACTGAATAAAACAATTAACAGATCAATTTATTGGTGTGTATTCTAATTAGTTTTATGACTTCCAGTTTTCATAATCAAATTAAGAGTTTTGATATTCCTGATGCGACTTTACTGGAAGTTTGTGTTAGACAGTTTCTTATAAGGATGAGAAAAGTTATCACACAATCTTGTTTAAATGCATTAAGTTATCGCTTGAGGTGCATCATCAGTTGATATCCGTTTAGCATAAATGTTTTTGTCTGACAGCACCTTTGGCATGGATGGTTGATGGATATTGGTGTCCCGTTGCTACCCCCGCCCATTTCCAGCATGAATGGGATGGTACCTGTGTCCCGTTGCTCCCTGGCCACTTGCAGCATGGATGGGCCATTTAAGTTGGTATTAGAGTTTCTGTTGTAGCTGTTGTACAACCAGTGTGACGTTGGTGTCCCGTTGCACCTTGCTTACTTCCAGCATGGAGTGTCTGTCGTAGTAGTCACAAAGATAATGCTTGGAAGCAAACGAAAAATGATCCTTCAACGCCTCCCAGTTTACAAAAATAGGGCTGTGGTAAAAGTGGAATGGTCCCTGGCGGTATATGACATTTTAAAAGGGTTTAAGAGGTTGTCAATCTGTCATATACCGTCACAAAACACTCCACATTCATCACAGCCCTATTTTTGTAAACTGGTGGGGCCTTGAGTGATCATTTTTTGTTTGCTTCCAAGCATTTAATCGTCTGCTTGTCACTCTATTACATATACACATTCCATATGACCACTCAACTTGAGTGGTGAAGTGACCTTGACCCAGGTGTTGTCAAATCAAATTTGACCTAAAAATCACGTTTTTCGACCCATTTGTGTTGTTGCCCCTCCCTGTACGTGAGGGGGTTGATCCCATTCGGAGCTCAATTTTACACTTAATTAGATTACCAAAAGCAACATAAGTTTCCCGATAGTTTCCTTATAAATGCCTTGTGAGATATGGCTGAATAAAGTGTTAATGCGGAAATACTTTAAATGGCTAGTGTATCAGTACCAAACAAGTAATTCTATGATATTTTTATATGTTTCAATTTGCAGCTTGGTGGTGGTCTAGTTGCCCATTGTTAAGTGTATCAGTATCAAACACCATTGTTAAGTGTATCAGTATCAAACAAACAAGTAATTGTTGATAATATTTTCTTTTTCAATTTGCAGCTTGGTGGTAGTCTAGTTGCCCATTGTTAAAGTGTATCAGTATCAAACAAGTAATTTTATGATATTTTTTCTGTTTAAATTTGCAGCTTGGTGGTGGCCTAGTTGCCCAGCAACCAGCTGCAGCAGCTCCGATGCCAGCAGCCGGTGGCAACATGGGAGCATTGGGCGATATCTTCGGATTGGGGACCGGTTTGGGATCGTTGACAACAGCCACTGGATTTGTCACGCCAAAAACAGTAAGCTATACGAGGGGGTATCAAAAAGTTTTAAAGATCACCTAGAAGGAAAAGAGCTATATCGATGAACTTTTGTCAGGATGGTATCTTGTCCTTGTGTACATTATGGTGCAAAAATGATACCAATGGCATTTATACTTTCTATACAGGTAGTGATAGAAGTCAACAACCTGCCTCCACTAACCACATAAACTGGAGAAATCAAAGAACTGTGGCATGATTAAATTCCTACATTTGAAGGGTTACAGCCCAGTAATTCTACAATGACATGTCTAAACTTAGGTTCTTCTCTTTCCATTGATACCAACATTATGAAAATCGGTCAATAAATGACGTCACAATGACATAATAAACCATTAATGGCTGACCTGAAAATGTTGATTTTTAGTGACATACAATGTGGCTTTTTTGGCTAAAAGAGGACCTCCACAAAGTCGGCTGTGGACATTTAGTGTTAAGTGGGAGAAATATGTTACTTTGTACAGTGGCTACGTAAAGATGACTTAAGGGTCACATAATAAAATTATGTTCCTGGCTGTATTATTTCTTGGTGATCTTTAAAACTTTTTGATATCCCCTCGTATAGGCCAAACAAGCATTTATTAAATAGTGTAAACAAAAACCCAGAGTGCAAAGCCGCAAGTCTACAAATGCAACCTGTACCATGTATGTCTGTTTACTTTGTCCAATAAATTTCTGTATGGCCTAAAGTCTATCCTATAAATAAGCTCCCTGAAAATCGCGTCCAGAATATTCAAACAATTGTGCTTCTACGCAGTCCGTGCGTACGCGTAATTCCGGTATCTAAATCACCTGACACAGCTGACGCATGACGATCGTGTTGACTGGTCAATTTTCCCCAGTGACAAGAACTTGACGTGGCGATCGCGGGAACAACCAATCGCATCCAACTGCGTGAATTGCACTGGGTCGCGTACGGCGCAGAGTACTATTTGACAACACGCGTAAAATGAGTAAAAAAAAACGCGAAACGGGGAGCTTATTTCGAAGATTGACTGTAAGGAACTTCATATACTTTAATCCAATACATGGAAGATCATTTCGATCATGTCGGAGGAGAAATGGAAGAGGTTACGGTTAATTTTCTTCATTTATTTATCTAACAGGAATGGTTACCAGCAATTAAGGGCAAAGGACTTCAGCTTACTGGCACATTCTCACGCCGTGGAGGGCAGGTGTACATGGACATGACATTCACCAACAAAGCCATGCAGCAAATGTCTGGGTTTGCAATCCAACTCAACAAGAATAGGTGAGTGCATGAACAGAGACGAGGGGAAGTATCAATATATGATGTAAACAAAGCCATGCAGCAAATGTCTGGTTTTGCAATCCAACTCTGATTACTCAACAAGAATAGGTGAGTGCATGAATATAGATGAGGGGAAGTATCAATATATGAT
>JXSR01S005607.1:37189-60486 GCA_000969725.1 Ophiothrix spiculata | reverse complement strand
CAAAAGAATTGTTTCTTTTGCACTCGGACAAGACTGGCGAGAAACCGCGGTATTTAGCGAGATGGTATAGACCGGACGCGACCATTTTTTGAACGGGGCGAGTGATTTGATCGGGAATGAGGGGCAAAAGCCTATAGATAATTGTGGTTTGGTAAGTATAGTGAGAGAAGTGGAAACTTTGTTCCAACGAACAGCGACATTCACTTAAACAAATATCTCAACATTCACTCAGTTCAGATTGAGTGGAAGCAAATATTGCTCTGAATATTCTTGGGTTTGTTTATTAAATAATCAAAGCGCTGCAACATACACAAGCGACATTGGCTTTCATCAATTTAAACAATTTTTGCGCAATGAGAGCGACATTCGCTCTCCGTTTAAGCGAATGAGCGAAAGTCACTCAGGGGTAGAATTTCATTTCGGTTTGCGAGAATCAAAATCGATTGAAACAGTTATAATTACTACAAGTTTCAATGGAGAAAACGATTCTCATATCTGGATGCTACGAGAATCATTGCAAGAATTGATTCTCTGATTCTCGCCGAATTTCTAGCCCTGCCACTCTGGCAATCGAATGTCTTTGAATGTAAAGCCTTACTACATAGTGGTGCAACACTTTTTGTGGGGTAGTACATGACATGTGACCGTCCACTACTAACCTCCAGTAAAGTTGGCCTTGATCAACTCTATCATATTGCAAAATCAAAGTAGAATATATCATCAGCTCTATACTGAAAATTGTTGAAGTTTGTACAATATTTAGAAATGGTCATCCAATTTCTTAAGGCATCACAAGTCAAAATACATAAAACCGTGAAAATGTTTACATTTTACTTACATTCAAATACAACTGCATCTAGAAATTACTACCATTTAGCTCTTTTCTTAGTATTACATGATTTTCCATGTTAGACTTGCTGTTTCCGCCATTTTTGTCAGTTTTCCGCATTGCGTGAATGGAGGCCTAATTTTACCCTGTATCACAATTTATACTTTACAGGAGGTTTGTAGAGTATGGTCACATAAAAAGGAGATTTAAATCTCCTATAACTTTGTACTTGCAACAAAATAAATCCAATTTGCTTTGCATATGTCAGTTGGGTTTTTCAAAATCCGAAATCTTCCACATAAGTTATCCTATTCTCAATCTTTCGTTTAATTAGTTGCAGTAAGTAAATCTGGAGGTTTACACGGAGCCAAATTCAGCCATCCATTTCTCATACTTCTCCAGATCATCCTTCCCCACACTCTTGGACACCTTCTTTACCGCTTCCTCAAAGTCCAGCATGGTGGTCGGCTGGTTCAACTCTTCTTTAGGAATGTTACGGATCTCTTCCGGTCGCAGACCCGCGATGCGACGACGCATAGCCATCATGGACGCATCCCTGATACACAAAGTGAAAATCCATGATTCAATTAAATATCTGCATGGTATCTACACGGTTATATTATTGGCACACTTGTACACATGAAATGGAAAGTGAACAAATCAGACATTGTCAGGATTTGAACAAGGGCCTCATGCTAAGGCCAAAATTAAAAAAAAAAAAACAGGGTCGAGAAAGCATCAATTTTGCTCAGATTGGGTGTTTTTTGAGAAAATATTTTGAAAATAGTGGAAAATGCACCCAAATTTCATACTTCAGGTGCTTTTTAAATAAAATTATTTTTAAAAAAAATGATGTTCCGACCCATCGACTCATTTTTTCAGAAATTCCACTTGAGGGCAACACAAACATTTTTTTTCTTGGCCTTACCAGGATCAGCTTTCTACAATACAACCATTACAGATTCAAAACTGTTGAGTGCAAGAAATCTGAAGTCTAAAGTTAAGTTCATGGCGGAACCAAAGAAATTAAAATCGTGAAGAGGTGCTCCACCAATCTTGTTGTCGCTTTTGGAGCAGAATTATCGTACCTCTGGATTTTTTGGGAAAAAGGACCAATTGCTCGGCAGATCGCATAAATCATCATTTGACACATACACTGTATGTGCATTTTATTTCACGCGCAAACTGTGCCTGCGTGCTCAGCTGCATCTTTTGCGACATGCTCTGAGCTATCATAGGTACGCCAATTTGATACATAGTCGCAGTATAAACTTTCACGGCTGATAGAGATTTTCATTAAATGAAGGGATTTGTTAATATCTAAGTTTTATATAATATGAAAGTTTAACATAAGGCCAAAAAAAAATTGTTGTGTTGCCCTAAGCGACCGACCCTATTCAAAAATTTTTTTAAAAAGGGGGTCGGGAAAGCACCCAATTTTGATCAGATTGGGTGTTTTTTGAGAAAATATTTTGAAAATAGTGGAAAATGCACCCAAATTTCATAATTTAGGTGCTTTTTAAAATTTAAAAAAAAGATTTTACTTAGTTTTAATTTTAAAATTATTGATGTTCTTGTGTGGGTGTGTGCGTGTGTGTGTGTGAAAATTCATGCAATACCTGAGAGACAAGCAGGTTAAAGACACTTAGGTCCGTATGTACAAAGCAGGACTAACTTTAGTCCCGGACTAAGTAAAATTTTATTTCTTGAAAATAATTTTTGTTGAATCTGTAATAGTTTATGTCCTTGCATTAAGATCTATGCTGAAATGACTATAATTTGACCATTTGTCTGTTTTGGAACATTGACATTTTTTTCCAATAAGAACATAAATTAGTTTAGACCAGGACTAACTAATTTAGTCACGGACTAAACTATTTATTTGTTCTAACAATAATTGCAATGTTATAAAACAGACAAATGAATCAAATTAAAACATTTTTAGTTTAAATTTGTAATCAAGAACATAAATTATCACTAGATTTCCCCAAAAATGTGCGATTTTCCACAATTTCATATTTCACTTAGTCCGGGACTAAGTTAGTCCTGCTTTGTGCATACTGACCTTAAGGTTAACCGTTTGATAAAGTTTGTTAACATTTACAGCATTTCTGTTCATGTGCACGTTTACACATGTACACAGCGCCCAAATTGAACCTACCTGCACACATTGGTTATATCAGCACCAGAGTAACCCTCTAATTTGGCTGCAATGGCCGCAAGGTCTGTGCTATCATCAATGGGTACCTTAATACATATCATGTGAACCTACCTGCACACATTGGTTATATCAGCACCAGAGTAACCCTCTAATTTGGCTGCTATGGCCGCAAGGTCCGTGCTATCATCAATGGGCACTTCGCGAAGGTTTATCTTTAACAGCTGCTCACGACCATCAGCTGAAATATTGAAACAAGAAATAGATTCACATATTACTTTTGTCCTCCCAATAATGATACAAACATAAGTCACTATAATCATGACCGTCGAGTCAGGTTTGGTTTGTATACATTAAATCAGGATGTAAGGGCCGAGGGGATCTTATGCACGGTTGTCAGCATTTTAAGAAAACGAAATTCCCTGATTTTTCCCCGATGAAGTCTCAAAATTCCATGATAATTATTTTTACGAAAAAACACAAAAACAGGTCACTTTTCATATCTACAACCACCGCATATAAACCTAGAAGGGCAGAGACCTGAAAATGAGTCTGACTGACTACTTTTGATTTTGGGGCCAATCAAAATTCCCACATTTTTCCTGGTTTGAGGCATTTTTTAATCAAATCCCCTGAATTTTCCCCGACCTGCTATGGTAAACCAATGCTTTACTATGGGGTCGCTTCAAAACTCAACTGGCGGTTGTCTGCCGGTTCTGGCTGGTTTGGGGCGGTTAGCTATTGTTTTGTTTCGGTTGAACCAGCCAGAATCGCCCAGAACCGGCAGATAACCGCCGGTTGAGATTTGAAGTGGCCCATATGTATAATGATCACCATTAGGTTTCTCCTCACTATATTATTAACAGAGCCAATCGAAAAAAAAAATAAAGTATGAAGAGTGGATTGAAAATGCACACTCCGCATGATTGCATTCTGGACAGAGTGCGTTTGTTACACTGTTTCGTCGGGTGAAGATTTGGGGTTGCATTGGCATATTTTGAAATTCAATAAGCCTTAATTTTCTTTGTGCAAAAACTATATTTCTATCTTGTGTGAACTACAACATATTGTAACAATTTGATCAAAACCTTAAAAAAAATCCAAAAAACACGAATTTTGTTTTGCATGTTGATCTTGGGTACGAGTAAATAAATTAATAAATTTGCATTTAATTTTGCTCAGGAAATGTGACAAAACCAATGCAATTGTGTGAAACTTTGATTGCTGTCCAATTCACTCACCCCCTGCATTAAAATTCACCACTTTTACATTGTTTGTGTCTTTACATTTACAATATAAAATGTGCATTTATTAATTTAAAGATGATCACGGTGTAACAGAATTTGTTGGTCAGTGGCGGGAAGATTTTGACAAAACGTGTGGTATCTAAGCGTAAGATTTGCACCTAATACGCAAATGCTGATTTTTCAAATATTTGCTACCTGTAGAATTTTTAATATCTTGCTGGTCAATTGTGAATGTCAAGTGGATGTCAAATCAAGAAAAAAAAATATGGGGTCACCGAGTGTTTTCAAAAGATAGCTAGAGATGTAATTACATGATGAGGTAAAATCTAAAAAACAATTTCATCGCAGGGAATATCGAAATTGTGTTTTATAATATCAAACAGATAAAAAAAGTCAAATACGTTAATTAACCTATCGCTCGCGTTTTCAAGTTATCGCCAATTAAAACGAAAATGACGTCATTATATAAGACGTCATAGCGCGCTTAGATGATCAGGGACCCCCATTTTTTATTGCTGAATCTAATAACTGACAAAAAAGAAACAAAATCAGGAACTTATCACCGCGATCCTCCTTAAGCTTACCGCAAGGCAGTGGAATGTAGACTCTTTTCTCCAGCCTTCTCCTCAGAGCTTCGTCAATATCCCAAGGGAAATTAGTTGCAGCTAGCACCATCACCGTCTTGGTACTGTCCTCCCCTCCTGTAGCACCGGTCACACCTAAACAAGAAAATACAAACAAATGATTGTTATCGTAGCCACAATATCTTGGACAATAATTGAAAATCTGAAATCGGTCATTGTGAATCTTTTCACAAGCACCAGACATCTCCTCTGCTATATTTGAGATATCACATACACTTTCTGTGCACGCAAATTAGAACATAATCATCCAAGGTCTAAGGCCAAAAAAAATTTCATGTTTGTTTGCCCTCCGCGACTGACCCTAAAATGCCAAAAATTTGGGTCGGGTATTTTAGTGGGGTTTTTTCCCCTTTTTTTCAGACATGTAAAATATGAAAACTCATTATTTTCGATGGAAAACATAAAATTTAGCAGTATTAAGTCACTTTTAGTAGTATAAAATGCATATTTCTTCTAAATAATGACCCACAATCTTTGATTAAGCCCTGCATTGCTTGGTATTCGTAATAAAATCCATGGAATTGACATCATTCGTTAAAATAAATGTGAAGAGTAAAAAAAAAAAAAAAGATCGACCGACCGACCCAAAATTTTTCCACTGTATGGCAAACAAACAATTTTTTTTTGGCCTAATGGATCTCATGACAGGAGTGGTATATTTCATGCACAAATAAAAATGCGTGAAAAGATTCAAAATTGGCAGTGTGCAAAAATTACTGGGCCCAAAAATATTGGCATTTACAGTAGTATCGCCATCTGCCAACTACAATTTGTTTGTCTCTTAACCATGTTAAGGCACGGTTCCCAATTCATGACGAAAGCTTTTGAGTCATACCTAAGGCCTTGATGCAACTGTCTTGCATCATGATGCAGAAAAATATTGAGTCATGATTCAAAGATAGATGTAGTATAGTGTATTGAATGATGCAGAAAAAAATGCACCAGGGCCTCTACCATTGTAAAGACTACTTAAAAGGAGGTAGTTATGCGTTTCTCCTAATATTTTGCGTCATGACTCAAAATATATTTCGTCATTGTTCTGGCGTCAAAGCCTTCCGAATGTCGGAATATATTCCGTCCTGAATTGGGAACAAGGCCTAGAGATGCAAGTGACTCCTGGTAAAAAAACAGGAAAATGCTGAGCACAACGAGCGTAGCGAGTAGAGTATTCGTGCTTCACGGCCAGGGGTCCAGGGGACCGCTTAAGGGCCCCTGGCAGGGGTAGAGGGTGAGCCCCTCGAAGCTTCTGGTTTTTTTGCACTGTAAAACCTAATTAGAGGCCATTGTGGAAGATAAATTTTACAGGAAAAAAAAAATATTCATTTGTAAAGCTAACATAGTATATTATAGTGAGTAAATCTACAAACTTCAGGGCCCCTGGTGGGGTCAATGATGTAACACATTGACTACCATCACTTTGATATAACAGTCACCAGTTGTGGTGCACCTGAATTAATAGGGAATTTCCATCTGACCCGTTTTTGATTCTAAGGTGTCATTGAGGATTTATTAAATAGTGTTTAAGTCAATGTTGGAAGTTGGGAACCATCATTACAATAGAAGGCAAAATGGTGGTGGCCTTTTTGCGACTTTGGCCCAAATACATGTTCCAAGAGCATAAATATGTAAGAATACAGGTTGAGTTGTGACTTTCCATGTATTTATTAACCCTGTTTTAAGATTTTGTCCCAAATATATGTTCCAAGAGCAAGACTTACTGGACTAATCAAGTCAAGGAAAAAACCTGAATTTCCTTAAATAGATCAAAAAACTTATTTTTTTTTCTTATCACAGAAAAAACAGAAATCTGGTTAAAACCGGAAAACTGGCATCTCTGAGGCCTAACTGTGTTTGATGAATCTGATAGGGTACCTAAGTTAACCTGTCTGCTAGCCTCATGTTCCAAACCACTCTACTTACTTGTTTTATATGGGTGCTCATTTTGTGCGGTGTGCAGGGCGCGGGGTGACTAATTTGCCCAAAAAAAAAACCAAAAAAATCACCCCGCAATAAAAAAAAAAAAAATAACCCCGCAAAAAAAAAGATCACCCCGAAAATTTGTCACCCCGCTTCCTGCAAATTAGTCAACCCGCAACTTCTAACATTATTCACCCCGCATCCCGCAATTTATTGACACCGTTTTATATTGTCCTCATGACAAAATGCTTTAAAAGAATTCTGCTTTGACTCGTCTGCTGGCCTCATGCTTTGAGTCACAAATCGTCACATACCATCCATTTGCACCAAGAGTTCTGACTTGACTCATCTGCTGGCCTCATGCTTTGAACAAGGGGTTCTGAGAACCCCTGAACCCCCCAAAACTATTCAAAACAAGGGGCTCACATCCCAAAACCAGGGGTTCTCTTCTTTTTTTTTCCATGTTAAAAAATCACGAACAGCAAACACATGCGAATCCTTGAAAGTAACAAATTTATAAACTTATAAATAAATAAATAAATATTAAAGAAACTAAATTAAAAAAAAAATGATTGAATAAGTAAATCATAGAAATAATTAAATAATTGAATAAATAAATAATAAAATAAATAAATAAGTGAACAAACAACAAATAAATATGTAAATAAATAAATAAATAAGTGAACAAATAAATTAATAAATAAATAAGTTAATTTGTCATTTGATTGTTCCTTTCTACCTCATAACTGTTTCTTTTTTTGAAAGTTGACTTATTTTATTTATTATGAATTTATCATAAATTAATTAATTTGATTGTTGATGTTTACCTGTTATTATTTTTTGACATCAGTAATTTTAGCCCCACCTCCACATTCATAATTAAATATAGAATACATTAGTATATCCATTAACCAATGAAATGGGTCATGAATTAAGATGCATGCCTTATAAGGCATAAGCTCCGCCCAAGGCTTCGTGCATAATCAACAGAGGGCAGTATGTCAGCACCTTTTATGATCCCTGCAGAAAAAATTCTTATTGCATAATTTCTTGTCGGAGAAACCCCCATAATATTTGCCCTTTGCGACCCGAAAATTGATGATAACTAATGAAAAGAAATGCTGACACTGATATATCATTTAATTTTACATTAATTTTTGGCTAAAAAAAACTAAAATACTCTACGACTTGGCTGTATCAATATTTGAGTTGACCTCGCTCGATCGAGTCAGGGATTATTTTGAAGTTGATAGAGGTGCCGCGCTGCCGTGTTGAAGATAAAATATTGACATAAAAATGATTATTAAGCTAAGCTACAACATAAGAGGCCATTGTGGAAGATAAATTTTACAGGAAATCGAGTTATCACAAAAACATCGTCAAGAAATTTCATTGAATGTTATTTTTTCTGCGCGCCAGGAACCCCTGAACCGATCGGAAAACGGCAATTTTTGCGTTCAGATAAAAAAAGATGCGCTGTACGCGCAGAAACGCAACTTAGCGCCAAGCTTGATACATTTGCACCAAGAGATCTGACTTGACTCGTTTACTAGCCTCATGCTCTGAGTCACATATCTCACTTACCATGCATTTGCACCAAGAGTTCTGACTTGACTCGTCTGCTGGCCTCATACTCTAAGTCACATATCTCATTTACCATCCATTTGCACCAAGAGTTCTGACTTGACTCGCCTGCTGGCCTAATGCTCTGATGAGTCACATATCTCACCATCCATTTGAACCAAGAGTTCTGACTTGACTCGTTTACTAGCCTCTTGCTCTGAGTTACGTATCATCACTTACCATCCATTTGAACCAAGAGTTCTGACTTGACTCGTCTACTGGCCTCGTGCTCAGAGCTGCTCCCTCGTTTGCTACATATTGAGTCTATCTCATCAATAAAGATAGTACTGGGTGCATAAAAGCGTGCCTAAAAAGAAACAACAATCGATTATTAATGATACAAAAATTAATTAACTTTTCTTGACAAGGCTTGAAGAATATGGACTTATGTGGCTCGTGGAAAAGTGTTCTGAAAGTGGAATCAATTACCATACTGACGCGTGTATAATCCCACCGTTTTTTTACCTCAGATTTTACTCAAACTTACACAAATCTATAAATCGACGTATTTTCACTGCTTTGTGAGTCACCATTTTGACAGGTTACAATCACGATTGCGCATGTCTGCCAAGTATGATAGCGCATGCTCTGTTTTAAGTTTACCGTTATATAACCGTAAACATCGCCTCTGTTGACAAAGTTAACGAAGACATTCAACGGATGCAAAAAATAGTTCACAGATTGCGATGTTTATAACAAAACATAGAGAAAAGGATATTCATCGGCGATATTCCAGCAAGTGACACTGCATTTTCGATAAAGTTTGCGACTATTTTTGGAAGTAGATTTTGATATTTGATAATTTTTAAGGTCATTTGGCAACTTATGGCCATCAGTGATATGATTATTGGAATATTTTGGTAATGATAATTTTGCGACTCCTAAAAAATAGCAATGGGACTTAACACGCGTGTACATTAATTTCACGAAAATTTTAGTAAATTTAGGGGGGCGGGGACTTAAAATGAGTATGGGATTATACACGTGTCAGTACGGTAATCTTTTACTACCACATTAAGACTTTGAAACATCCACCATATGATGAGCTGTTTAAATCCATACCTCCATGTGGAGAACCATGGACTAAACTCTGGGCTGAATTGAAATATCCAAATGAAAATGCTAGGCGTAAATAGATGCATTTTGTAGGATTGTAGAACATGATGGATAATATTTTGTTTGACAAATCCAATTAAAATTCACTCACATTCTTTAGCTTTAGTCATCTCTTTCTGATGGCTTGATCACAAGTGATCCGATCTACTGCTACTTCCTGGAAACCCGTTGTTGTCGTTTCTAGGTGACGTCATCGGTTTTCGTAGTTGTGGATTGTATACGTGATCGAGAAATACAGCACCTTCCTCTTGGTTGATTGCGCTTGCCCCCCCTCTTTCTTATTTGAATTGCTTCTCTGATTCGGCGCTTGACTCAAACCCCTTCAAGCGCCGAATCAGAGGAGCAATTCATATAAGAAAGTGGGGGACCAAAGCAATCAACCGCTCAAGGTTTATCTCAATCATTCACTGCAAACAACATCCAATCACAACACCCGGCACACGTCTTGACTTACCATCTCAAACAAAAGTCGCACAAGTTTTTCCGACTCTCCGTGATACTTAGACGTGAGAGACGAAGAGCTAACGTTGAAGAACGTCGTTCCGCATTCAGTTGCGACTGCCTTAGCGAGCATTGTCTTTCCCGTTCCCGGCGGACCGACCATCATTACACCCTATCGAGAATAATCAAAAAATAAAAGCGCCACCAAATGACGATGTTACGTACCATTTCAAAGAGAAGTCGCATGAGCTTTTCAGATTCACCCCGCCACTTTGACGTTAAAGATGAGGAGGAAACGTTGAAGAATGTTGTACCACACTCGGTGGCGACAGCTTTGGCCATTAACGTTTTGCCTGTGCCAGGTGGCCCCACCATCAACACCCCCTGCCAAAAAATAACACCATCTCCGTTACCAAAGCAGAAAAAGAAAGCTCTTCAACACAATATACATCAAGGGTTCTCAATCATAGCCGGTGGCAGGCATCGTGGTGATCACAAGATCAGTAAAAAAATCTACTCAGCAATAATACTATAAAAATTATGATGTATAATGTCACACAAAAGGGTTAAATTTTGGAATTACATAAGGGTATACTGTATACTGTAAAACATGTTAATTTCGCGAGGGAAAAGAATTCGCGAAATTAAATCCCCGCGAAAATATTGTCCAAGTTCATGTTTTGTTTATTAAGAAATGGCATGCGAGCTCTTGCACATCTGTGAAAACACTTTGTTTTTATTAAGATTATCAGAACAATTTACTGCTAAATAGAACCAGTGTCAAATACAACTAAACAATATTTCAATAAGAGTTACTATATTTATGCCTTTCTATTTGTGAAAATAAAACATGAAAAACTTGGCTGTGTCTTGTTTACTTTTAGTCCCATTCGAAAAATTGTATTTGGTTTTGAAAAAATGATCTCACCCCTATCTGATCCAATGATCCAAGTCCCAAAAATACCCGGATGTTGATGTCAACAAGACTAGAAATTTTCGGGAGTGGTGTTGTTCACAGAACACAAGATTAAGGATACTATGAAGTACCGTACTGACTCTAGTAAAATCCCATCTTCGGGCAATGTACCACCTGTATATTTACAAAACATTTCAGAAAATTAACGTACACGCGCGTAAAATCCCATTGGTATTCTTTAGGAGTCGTCAAATAATCATTACCAAAATATCCCAATACCATTTATTTGTGGCCATAATTTGCTGAATTACCTGCAAAAGTTATCATAATATCAAAATCTGCATCAAAAAATAACCGCAAACTCATCTTAATTACGATAGAAATGGGTACATTTTATCCAAAATGTCTTATAATTTATCGGAATATCACGGCTGATCGCGGATGAATATACACCTTTTCACTGTTGTCTGTGTTCTAATCGTCAACAGATGGCGATGTTTTTGTTCATATAACGGTAAAAATAAATATGAGCATGCGCTATGGACATGCGCAATCGCGATTGTTACTATTACAAAATGGCGAATTCACGATCGAATGTGCAATAGTAATTTCACCATATTAAACCTTGATTGTTATGTTCCTGTAAGTGTTTATTGAAAAAACTCATCGGGATAATTTTAAAGAATATTTACTGAACTGAATCCTGAAATGTGTTATTCAAAACGTTACAACGAATAGCTTGATTTGATCCCTCTAGCTCGGACAATTCACTGGCATTGTTTACCTCGGTAGATCGACCGGTTAGTTCAGTCTCTCTCATGCGTCCTCGCGTAAAGTCCCAGCCCCATACTTTGCTCAAAATTCACGTTCAAAAAAGGTGGGACATTACTCGAGTCAGTACGGTATATGGACACACAAGTTGGAGTATATATGTGGAGCCTTTTTTCATGCAGATAAGTTAACATGGATGCATTTTCACGGTATTTTAGTAATATCTTGAGAGGAACATAAAAAACTAGAAGATAATATTTGGCCTTTCGAATTCGGAAGACATACATAATCATCACAAAATTTAATACTCGCAAAAATGTCACTTATACAAAAATAAGTGTTTTACAGCATTAAAACATACTTAATTTCATTTCGATTTCTTTATTTCATTTTGCATTTCGATTTCTTTATTTCATTTTGGGGCGAGCAGGGGGCACACACAATTTTTCTGGGGAGGGGTATGCCACTGCATATTCTTTTTATTCCTCTACCCACCTTCCAAGGCCTACGTATTCCTTTAAAGTAATCCGGCATCCACAGAGGCAATACAACAGCTTCCTCTAGTAATCTCTTGGCTTCCGTCAGGCCTGCAATGTCCGCCCTGTTCATGACAACATAAGCAACATTCTAGTGTTAAAACTCATCTGATTTTTAAGTCAACCCATCATATTTGGAAAGTTTTTACTCTGTAACTCACCAACTAAAGATTAAATCCATATAAAATAAAAAAAATTCTATTC
The DNA here is from genome assembly GCA_000969725.1 of Ophiothrix spiculata. NCBI lineage: Eukaryota > Metazoa > Echinodermata > Ophiuroidea > Amphilepidida > Ophiotrichidae > Ophiothrix > Ophiothrix spiculata. Next base: position 48,084 of record JXSR01S005607.1, on the reverse strand, counting down.
CCTATTTATGCCTAACCATTTGTTGTTATTGTATTGCATAAAAAACTATACAAGTAAATAACCAATGGTTTTAGATTAGCCTTACCAATGAACATTGGGGTTCCTCTGTACGATGTCCCTTTCCAAGTTCTCCACCAGATCTTTGTCGTAGCCAGCTGGGTCAAATTTCTTCTCATCATCTTCATCCCCATTGGGCGATGAGCTCTTCTTGTCCTAAGAACATTAAATAGCAGGAGAAGGCAGAGTCAGAATTTATGCAATAAACCAGAAGCAGGAAGAAATAAATGCATGTGCTGTAAAGATTGATGTGTCTAATACACTATACTCTAAAAACCTCGAAGTATGCAACAAGAAATCAGACTCTGTTACGATATCCATAGCATATCCCTTGTATTCTACAACACTGTGAACTGGTGGTTTTGTATTGTGTAAGAGACTAGTAATGATTGATTAGGATTTATTAAGACCAAATCACTGCATATTAATATTTTCTTACATGAATTCTTCATGATTTTGGTATTATTTTTGGTTAATTTTGTTGCTAACACATAGACAAACATTGATCATGAATTCATTTGAATATTCAGCATGATTTGGTACGTTGTTATGATTCGAGAAATACGGACTAATTTACTTCCCCATATGGTCATATTGGTTTATGTGTGTTAATCGGCTGCTTGTTGCATACTTCAAAATTTATAGAGTATAGTTCAGTAAGGTCCAAGTGAAGTGGATAGCAAGCAAACTTAACAGCAGGGTCATTGATTTTGTTCTATTTCCTGAGCAAAGTGGAATGCAAGTTTATGACAGTCAGAGAAAAAATGATATTACATATACATTTATGAAAAAAAAATAAGTCTTTGCAAAGCTATCACAAATCATCACCCGATGAAAACAATGTTTACAACAATAAGAGCAAAACGCTCTTCATATATACTCTATAAACTTTGAAGTATGCAGTTAGCAATCACGACTCTGTTACGAGATTCATAGCATACATGTATCCCTTAAATTGTATTCTACAACATTGTGAAGTGGTGCTTTTGTGTTGTTTAAAAGACTAGCAATGGTTGATTAGGATTAAGCCAAATCACTGCATATTAATATATTTTGTGCTTGAATCTTGCATGTTTTGGTATTATTTCTGGCTGAATCTTACATGTTTTGGTGCTATTTTTGGCTGATTTTGTTGCTACCACATGGACAAATTAAACATAAATTTATGGTACGTTGTTATGATTAGGAAAATATATTGTAATTGATTTCCCCATATGGTCATATTGGTTTATGTGCATTAATTGGCTGCTTGCTGAATAATTCAAGGAATACAATTACAATGTGTATCTTTAATGTACTAGGTGTGCTGTGAATTTGTGCTTTCTGATTGGCTAGACAGAGTGAATGAATCAATAGACCTTTCCGAGAGTTTCTGAAGCTGATTTTACACTTTCCGGCAATTGCCGACAGAAAAAGTGACTCTTCAACACAATAGCCAGAATGTTAGGTTCGCGTTCACGTTAACTGGTTGCTTACGAATTCGAACTTGTAACTTAGCGTTAGCACTACAGAGTCACTTTTAGTTTGATCGCCCTGATGTGACGTGACTTGAAATCTTAAGCTTAATCAGCGCAGATCAGCCGATTTCAAATGGAAATTTCACTCTTTGTGTCAGTGAGCTTATAGTGCCATCAGCCAAAGGTTGTTCAGAATTAGTGTATCTAATGATGTATGGGTGTGGTCTATTTATTTTTTACTTTTATTGCACTGAAATGCAAGAGAATTTTCAGAAAATTTTGTTGACAAAATCGTGCATACTAATGAGCTTGTACGTGATTGGTTGAAAAAATGGCCATGTGATCAATGTTCCGGAGATTTCCGAATGGATTTTGAAAAGGTCTATTTTAATCATGTTTTAAGGCTAATTGCAAACACATTATTATCTTTGGGTGGTCAATATATTTTGGGGAAGGTTGGGACCTAAAGTATACTTTTTTTCTGACAGACTAAACATCAATTTCTGGAAAAATGTAAACAAAAATACAGAGAGGCGATTGCATTTACAAACAAAGGGCCCTACAGCCTGGATTTTTGCTTACATTGTCCAATAAATTTTTGTTTGGCATATCGTAGACAAAGGTGCTTTTCTTAAAGCAAAACAAATCTGCCCTACAAAGTAAAAATGCAGTATGTGCATTTATAAAGCATAGCAGATACTTCCTATAACAGGGCTGCCAACTTTGAAAAACACAAAAAAGTATTTTCAAACCTAAAAAAGAGTATTTTTAATTTTAAAAAGCATATTTTTGTAAATATACCTAGTAGAAACCCTAAACATTACTTCAACCAGTCGGTGTTATAGAAATAATAGCCCATGGTACAAAAATCAGCTCTTCAACCAAACACGTTATTCGATTGCAATGGCAAAGTCAACATAATGATACCTCATCGGGACCTTACTAGCAGGGAAAAGAGTGAATTTGGGATTTTTAGTACACGCACCACAATGAATTTTTACTCTGTTTTAATAAAACATAACAAATAACCATACTGTTGATACATTAGGTTACATATATGGTTATCTGAAAGAAAAAACATACTCAATGACATAAAAAACATACTCATGTATTCTGTATCAATCCCATACAAAGTATGTGAAAAACATACTAGTTGGCAGCCCTGCAATAATATGTCATTTCACTCCGATCCAATCCTATGCTAAAGAGATGTATATACATATGTTTGATAATACTTACCCCATCATTTTTGCCCCCTCTTTTGTCTCCTCTATCTTTGCTGCCTCCTCCGTGTCTACCCCGTGCATCATTACGTCCTCCTCCGCGCGATGGGCCACCTCTGCTGCCACGGTCACGACCTCCTCCTCCACGCTGGGCTGGTTTACTGGGCTCAGAACGACGCGGCGGATCTTTACGAGCTCCTCCTCTTTGATACTGTGGTGATGGCCTAAAAATGAGAGAAATTTTGAAAACAGAGAGTTGTGAGGTCCATCCTATCTATATGTGACCCATCATATTGAAAGGTACCTTAATACCAGCATAATAAATTACGAGATACGGGCCATTGAAGCTGAGCATAGTCAAAAATCACATCCAAGGTCGAATTTCTAATTTCATCAAAAAACGTTACCTAAACGTGAGATTATTTTGTTAAAAAACAAGATAAAAATCCTTTCTCCATTCAAGTTTAACCAGTACAGAAACTTTAAACTTGATTTTCTCAGAACTATAGTTTTCTGAATCAGCCTGATGCTTTTTACCAATTTGGATGTAACTTTGCAATCGAGCATCCAATAACTAAAAGCAAGGTGTCATTTTAAAGCTTAAAATATAATCTTTCAGATGAGACCAAAAAAGTTTGAAAAAATCAATTTTCATTTCGGGACCCTTAAGGTCCCTTTCGATATGATGGGTCACATATCTGTTTGTTTTTGATAAACAAAAACCAGTTGGACTCTCGTATTCTGCAGAATATTTCACACAAACTGAATAGACGAGAGTCCAAAGACTCTAGCAAACTCAATCAAAGTGAGTCGATATAGACTTGTGCAACCCTTGGCAAAATTCTACCCAGCTATCTCCTTACTTTGACAAATAAACCTTAAAAGTATGCAACAAGCAAGATCAGACTATATTACGAGATTCATAGCATATCTCTTGTGTTCTACAACATTGTGAAGTGATGGTTTTGTATTGTGTAAGAGCCTAGTAATGATTGATCCGGATTGGTAAGGACCAAATCACTGCGTATTAATACTTTTGTACATGTATCTTTCATGATTTCGGTATTATTTTATAAAACTACTTTTGTTGCTAACACATGGACAAACTTTTATCATAAGTTTATTTGAATTTGGGTTCGTAGTTATGTTTCGAAAGATACGGACTAATTTACTTCCCCATATGGCCATATTGGTTTTTGTGTGTTAATCGGCTGCTTGTTGCACACTTCAAGAGTATACATGTAGGATCTGCATGATACGCTCGTACTCCACCATGATAGTTTACATGCTTACCTATGTTCAACAGGCGTGGACGGTGGCCAAACATCCGGGTCTCTTTCTTCTTGTTTAGGCCTAGGAGGCGCACGATACGCTTGTACTCCACCATGATCTTGATTGGAATCCGCTTTGAAGCTATTCAAGGTTGCATTAATCTCCTTGACATGCTCGTACTCTTGGGATAGCTCACTTCTTATCTATGATGAGAAAAACGTTAGAGTGCAATAATATATAAAAAAAAATTGTTTTTATTCAGCTTTCGAAGTTTTGTAGCTTTGTCCTTGCAAGGCATATATTTTTGAAGACACTTGTCTTTTCCGGTTGTCGTAACAGCAAAGTTTGTCAAATAACATGTCAAATAATCAATATCAGCAAAATTGTGAAATGAAAGAAGAGAGTCTGAGACAGAGCTACAAAGCTGCAAAACTACAATAAGTATGCAGCATTAGGCCAAAAAAATTGTTTTGTTGCCCTCCACAGCTTTTTTCAGAGAGGGTCAGTCGGTCATTTATTGTTTTTTTGTTTTGTTTTTTAAATACTCTTCCATGGACTGCTAGGTCGATCGGTCGCACCAGCCTTCACAACTTCCCCCGCGACATCCAAATCAAAACAATCAAATACTTCTTGTAGTGATTTGGGACATCCTAAACATTTTGAGGGTTGAATATCGCAAAAAGATAACTTTTTTTGTAGTTTTCGGTAAGTTTTGCATATTTTTTTTTTTTTTTTAAATTCAATAAAAAAAAAGTTGCGGTCGGGCTGAAAAATAGGGTCAGTCGGTGGAGGGCAACCAAACAAATTTTTTTTTTGGCCTTATAGCAAATCAAAAATTTATTGGACAATGTATTTACAGAAATCCAGGGTGCAGGGCCACAATGATTGTAAAGGAAACCCTGGATTTTTGTTTTTATAGTCCAACCATTTTTTATTTTTCCTATGGTCTTGTACATGTACATTTAATTGTGTTCATCCCTTTATATGTTGACAATGAAGCAAAATTGGACCAAAGAAATCAAAATTTCAAAAACTGTTACCTTTTGCCAGCGATGTTTCCGTTCGGGTTCCCTGATTGAGGTAAGCATCTTCTGTATCTGCTGCAGAACTCCTTGGTAGGACACCATAGATGTCTCATAGTTACCGAGGAGGGCATACTCATGGCCAATCTTGGTGTTCTCAAAGAAATCAAAATTTCAAAACTGTTACCTTTTGCCAGCGATGTTTCCGTTCAGGTTCCCTGATTGAGGTAAGCATCTTCTGTATCTGCTGCAGAACGCCTTGGTAGTAGACCATAGATGTCTCATAGTTACCAAGGAGGGCGTACTCACGGCCCATCTTGGTGTTCTCGCAAACCTCTTCCACGTTCATGGTCACTAGTCTTGTTGTTTCCTGAATGGTAAGAAATTTTATATACTTTAATTTGAGCTTAAGGTGTTTGGTCCACGCGTACCAGTACGCGCTAATGTCCGAGTTGGTAAGTGCCGCAATACGCATGCGCATTTACTCTGAGTAGTGTTTTGAAGCTAAAAATTGTCATATTTCAATATTTTTCTGGCAAATTAAGTCGGTGACCCAAATTTTTATTTTTTTATTTGAAAGAACATACTTGTGCGCAACTTTTGTGAAAAAATTAACAAAAATGCTCGGGCAGATTTTTTGAATCAACACTAAATAATTTCACTTTTTGCCATATTTCACATAGACCCCTGTACTAATTTATCCCCAAAAACTCTCATGCAAAAACGAGTCCGGTGACCCCCAATTTTTATTTTAAAAATAGGTTCTACATCGATAAAATATCATTCATGCCGATTTTTACTAAAATTCTTCGGGCGGATCTCTCATCAATTGTGTCATTAGGGTGGGGAAAGGAGCATTGATGGCCAAAGCCGATATTGAATCCGCCTTCAGGTTGCTCCCTATACATCCATCAGATTTCTGCCTATTAGGAATAAAAGTGGTGGGAAATTTCTATGTTGACAAAGCACAGTACTTCCCATGGGGGCTTCTTGTTTGCCATCCTTGTTTGAAAAGTTTTCGACATTATTGGAGTGGGCAGCCAAATTAGCAGCAAATACTGATAACATAGTCCACTTCGCCGACGATTTCCTGCTATGCGCGCCAAATTTGGAAGAAAGAGGTATATCATGTCAACAGATAGTACAAAAATTTGAAGAGGTGTGTTCAAAACTGGGAGTACCTTTGGCAAAAGAGAAATCTGTGGGCCCTACAACTGAGCTAGTCTATTTAGGCTTAAAGATCGATTCAGTGAAACAGGTGATTTCTGTACCAACAGATAAGGTGCAAGCTTTGATTCAAAAAATTGAGGCAGCTCAGCAGTCAAACAAGCTGACGTTAAAAGAAATGCAATCATTGATCGGTTCACTGTCTTTTGTATGTAAGGCAATTTCTCCAGGGAGACCATTCATCAGACGCTTGATTGATATGACCTGCGGGATAAAGAAGCCATGGCACAAAATCAGGTTGACTGTAGGGGCAAAGAATGACCTTAACATGTGGTTGTTATTCCTAAGGGCATTTAACGGGGTGTCTATCTTTCCGGATCAGTTTAGAGTATTAGCTGAGGATTTGCAATGGTTTACAGATGCAAGCCGCAGTGGTTTTGGGAGGTACTATCAAGGTCAATGGTTTCAGGGTAGATGGCCAGAAACAACAAAATCCAAGGGATACTCTATCGCATGGTTGGAATTTTTCCCCATAGTGGTAGCACTGGTTCTGTGGGGTCATCAATTGCAAGGGAAACGTATCATACTCAGGTCAGACAATACCAGCGTAGTAGCAATACTGAACAAAAAATCATCTAAGTGCCCTCATATTATGAAGCTTTTGAGGTATTTTATGCTCAGGTGCTTGAAATTTAATGTGGGTTTTACAACTAGACATATTAAAGGCACGGAAAATAACATTGCTGATGCGTTGTCATGTTTTCAGGTCCACCGCTTCAATATGTTGGCACCAGCTGCAGCACAGAAAGGGCTTCCAGTGCCTACATTCCTATGGAATCTATAATTTCAAGGACACATGACATTTTGGAGTCAGCAATTTCTAACAGTACTAAAAACACTTATGAAACGGCCTTAGCAAAGTTTGCAGAATTTAGGCTGAGTTGGCCGGGAGATAATGAGGGTCCTGCTACTGTTAGTCAAGTAGTTGCATTTATTGCTTTTTTTAAGTTTAAAACATTTTGCATCATCATCAATTGCCACATATGTCTCGGCAATCTCGTATATTCATAAGATAAAAGGTTGGGAGGATCCCACAGGTTCCTTTACAGTTTCAAAGATGAAGGAAGGGTGTAAACGTTTGGATCCACGTCAGGATTCTAGATGCCCAATCACTATCCCAATTTTAAAGGATCTGATTGGAATCTTACCGTCAGTATGTAAAACATTTTACGAGACATCACTATTTAAGGCAGCATTCCTTTCAGCATATTTTGGCATGTTAAGGGTGGGAGAATTTACTTCCTCAAACAAAGATGTGAATAGTTCAAAGGGTCTGAAAATTGAGGATGTTTCCTTCAGTTTAGATGAGACGGTAATGCAGCTAGTTCTTCGATTTTCGAAAACTGATCAGCATGGTCAGGCAACAGTCATTTCAATTGCAAAACTTGATGACCATGTGCTGTGCCCTGTTAATGCCATGAAACATTTCATGAGTATCAGGACCCCTTTAGACGGTTTGCTATTTAGAAACTTTAATGGGGACCCAATATCAGCCCAGCAATTTAATCGTGTGCTGAAGGCAGGGGTAAAGATACTTGGTTTACCTTCTGAGTTGTTCTCGTCTCATAGTTTTAGAATTGGGGCGGCTACATCAGCATCAGTTTGCGGAATCCCTGACGATCAAATTAAAATCATGGGCCGATGGGCTTCAGGGGCTTTCAGGTCATATATTAGGCCATCACAAATGTTATCATATGTGTGAATAGGCTTTAAATTAAAATTGTAAACAAGCAGTTCTCTACTTTTGCACTTTGCAACTTGGGAGGGTTCACCCTTTGGAGATTACAAGGACAATGTGAGCGCTTGTATAGTATAAAAATGTACACATAAACAACTTGACAGATGAAGAAATCAAAATAGGAGTAGGGGGCCTACTTAGAAAATATTTCACTGGTTAAATGTTGATTATAACGTAGATAAAAGCAGGATGTAGTTGGTTTCATAAGAATACATGTACCCACGCTTCTCGTTATTATTTATTTCAGACCAATTAAAAACTTGGGTCATGGATGACTCCATTGTAACGCATGCGGGACAGGATGGACACAATCTAGTAGGCGGCGGGATGACTATCTGGAAAGGCCATGGCGGCTCTCGCTTTTACATTGTGGGAAAGAGAATTCGTCGTTACCTAACCACAGAGGCGATCCTAACAACCATAATCATACATTTAGGAACTTGTGATTTATTTGTTTCACAGTTGGGAGACATACGTAAAAGAATGCATGATTCACTTATGGAAGTTAGGAAACTCCTCCCAGATGCCAGAATAATCTGGTCGGATATTTTATTGAGGTTCAGCTATGATAATGAGATCACACCAGGTGCAGGTAAAAGAAGCACTGCGGACCTCAACAGGTATGCCCGTACGGTCCTGAGGGAGGAGTTTCCCAACTCTCATGTAATAAAACACTCCCATGTGATAAATCCATCAGTGCAGGGTTTGTACAAGGATAAAGTGCATTTGTCTGATAAAGGCAATGAATTATTCAGAGCAAATCTGTCGAGTGCGTTGGTATTTTTTAATGAGCATCCTGAGGCATTCCATTACCCCCTTTGGAAACATCTGGGATATGGGGACTGTTAATTCAGAAATGAGTGAATGGGAAATATTTAAATATTAATAATTGGATTCAAAAACAAAAACAACAGTTTGGGGTGGGGGCAAATTCATGGTTATGTAATTCGCTTTGGCGGAAAACTGTTGCTTTTATTCACAAATATCGATTTGGACTATTTTAAATTTGAAGGAAAAGAAATAAATTTGAAGAAATCGGGTAACTCTGTGTTCTTTAACTTTTAAGTTACAGAGATGGATTAGGCCCTTAGATGTTAAATGTGAGTAAAATGAAACCAAGATGGATTGGGCCTATTTGAAATTTAAAGGAAAAGAAATAAATTTGAAGAAATTTGTACTGTGTTCTTTAAACTTTAAGTCACAGAAATGGATTAGGCCTATGTTAAACAATATTTAATAAATATGAGTGAAAGAAACCAAGTTGAATAACTTTGTAACGCTGGTGTTCTTAAATATTTTAGGCACAGCGATGGATTTGGCCTATGTGAAATTGAAATGAAGATAACTTAAGTTTGAGACTAGGCCTTTGTTTAATTTCAATGAGAAGAATTTAAGAATGATATTAATTGAAATTTGTAATACATGATGAGAGTGCACATGAATAAACAGCAGCAACTATGCTATGCACATAAAGTGTGATGCTTATGTGTGTTTATTTGCTGAGGTAATTTAGTTTATGGAACCACCATAAACTTCTTTGGCTCACCAAATAAACAATGCTATTGGTTCTTACGTTGCCAAGGGCTGTTTACATTGGTTACCGAACGATGTAACCTATTGTTTAACGGACCAATCAGCGTATTGATTTCTCGGAAGTGGCCATCAAATTCAGAGAAAGCCATCACTTCATACTTGCTTTTCATCAAGTATAGATGCATATACTCTTGTTACATGCACTCAAGATTTTCTTTACCCACCCTTAATCCCACCCTTCAAAATGTTAGTGAGATTCTAAAAACTTTAAAAAATGATGGCTATAACAACTTCGCTGAAAGCCAATTATAACCAAAAAATTGTTTCAAACGTGTAGTTTAGGCAGGCCAAATGTAGAACCTATCTTACAATTGAGTGATTTATCCTTTTAATTTTACGCATAAATTTCGGGATCTTATGATGTAAAATTTTTCGCATAAGGATGAGTATCTAGTAAGTTATGCGTAAGGAAAAATGCCTTAGCTTGTAAGTTTTACGCGTAAGGAAAGTGCCTTATCTTGTAATGTTTATGCATAAGGAGGAGAGCCTTATATTGTAAATTTTATGCATAAGGTTAAGTACCTTATCTTGCGATTTTAGTGCATAAGGTTCAGGGCCTTATCTTGCAAATTTTGCGCATAAGGCAAATTGCCTTGTCTTGTAATTTTTACGCATGGTTGCCTTATCTTGTAAGTTTTACGCATAAGGATGAGAGCCTTATATTGTAAATTGTATACATAAGGTTAAGTACCTTATTTTGCGATTTTAGTGAATAAGGTTCGGGGCCTTATCTTGCAAATTTTGCACGTAAGGCAAAGTGCATTATCTTAAAATTTTTACTCATAGGGATGAGTACCTTATCTTGTAAGTTTTACGCATAAGTTTGTGTGCCTTATCTTGTAAGTTTTACGCATAAGGACGAGAGCCTTATATTGTAAATTTTATGCATAAGGTTAAGTACCTTATCTTGCGATTTTAGCCCATAAGGTTCGGTGCCTTATCTTGCAAATTTTGCGCATAAGGATATATGAATTCTGAGGCTTTAAATTAGCAAGAGGTTATATACATTGCCTGCTTAAGAAATCATGCATAAATTGATAGATCTGTTATTGGGTGTCATAGTAGCAGTATATTGTATATAGGCTTCGTTATATACAGTCAGCACAAGAATTATGGATCATTGACCATTTGGCTTATTCGAGTTTTCAATTTATAATATGTAATATCATGTGCGGAAAACTGTTGCTTTTATTCACAAATATTGATTTGGACTATTTTAAATTTGAAGGAAAAGAGATAAATTTGAAGAAATCAGGTAACTCTGTGTTCTTTAACTTTTAAGTTACAGAGATGGATTAGGCCCTTA
>JXSR01S005607.1:13145-28957 GCA_000969725.1 Ophiothrix spiculata | reverse complement strand
CAACCAGAACATATTAGTTCTGTCCTGAGATTCTTATTATTGATGTTATACCGCCCACATGTTACGTATGGGACATCAGAAAATGGGAAACATTAGCTTGGACTTGCCCAAAAACAGACACCTAAACATTAGCACCTGCTGTTATAAGATCAAGGTCTTAATTTAATGAAAATATCATCAACAACCCCAAAATTAAAGTCCTTGGTGGTAATTTAACTTATCTTTACAGGCCCATAATACCTCTAAATATTGCTGGTTTTTGTCAATTATCTAAGCAGACTGAGTAGTTGAAGGCCACGTGGATATCAGAAACTAGGGATACATACTTGCACTGTATCATGGGATATCATTTGTACTTGTATTCAACATCTGGATAGATTTACATGAAGTTTACTTGAGGCAATGGGCAACATCCAGTTTCTAAAAATGTTCACTGTAATCAGTGATCATTGTGATCACTGAAAACCGTGCGCGGTCCTAACTGATAATGCCAAGGTTGTTCGATGCTGATCTCGTGCATTGCAGAAGTGCTTGTGGGATCCTCAAACAAAATATATAGTACATCGTGGGGTGAAGAGTGAAGACAATCGAAAACGGAGACTTATGAAGAACCCTTACCGTACGCCAGGAACAAATGACCCATAATGCAGGCATGAGAATGATTTTTCATGAAAAAATCTGAACTTGGTAAAATTTAACCATAAAAACACTAAAAAGTTTAAATCAAGCCCCAAATTATCTGAATATTGATGATTTTGATGATAGAAATATCTGAAATCAGATAATTATCTGAAAATTCTCATGCCTGGTAATGACATGAATGATTGCTTCACCAACATGGCCTTGAAAGTTGAATGTTATAGCTTAATCCATTTCTTTTAAAGGGATGATTTTAATCATGTCAACTATATATTTAGCACCTGCTTTTAATCCTTGAGTCATCTGGAATAGTCAAACATCTATGAAATAATGGAATCGCAAAACGACGTGATATAATGATAATATTAAATATGAAATCACATACTGCAATCTGCATCTGCAACGTGATAATGTTTTGTTAACATAGTTTGATCACCGGGAACGCATAATTTGTAGACAAGAAAAATCACATGCAGATATCGCCTTTTAATATAGTGGAAATAAATGACCAAAGACTGCCGAATTCGACGTCAGTGCCTCATATAGTAGATGAGGCACGAGTTCAGTGCAAACGGTATCGCATACTTGCCAACATTTGAAAACTGGAACTGAAGGAGGGACAAAATTTTCACAAATGGGCACATATGATTTTTGTCCAAAAAGAGGAACATTTCCAATTTTCCTATATTACTATAGGGTGAGTTTTACAAAAAGAGGAACAGATTGGTAAAAATTACCTTTTTGCCCAAAACAGGACTGTTCCTCTTAAATAGGAACAGTTAGCAAGTATGGTATCGCTATCAGTCTCATGGAGCTGAGGAGAGGAATTCGGCAACTTTTTCAAACATTTTGTTTCACGCTAGGCTTGTCATGAACATTTCACCGACATCAGAACTCCATTTTTAATGTCTCTGGTTTTGATACAATCTCTCCATCAACAATATTTTTCTCTTAAAATCGTTACTCCTTTGACAATCAGGATGCTCGTTTAATGCAAAAACTTACCGTTTTATTTCATCGGTCGTCATCCAACGGGCTACACGAAAATTGTCGATAAATCGATAGGCAGTTGATCAATTATTGATCGGGAGCAGGGGGGGTAGGACATGACGTCAGCAGATTTTGAAACTCCCATTCAAAAAACTTGAATTTTAACTAACGCTAAAAAAATTTCATTTTATGCCCTTACTTAGTGTATAAACATGTGCAGATTTCAAAACCGTTGGGGTTGGGACTTCAACCCCAGAAAACTAAAAAGATATTGTGATTATTATAAAGAACTACTTTTCTTTTCATTTACGCATTGAAATATACGGGCGATACCACGGATGACTACGTATCAAATCTGAGTAAACAGTCCGGTAAACAGGCAATTAAAGGGATCGTCCTACCACCACTGATCGGGAGTTTGCACCAAGATCTATGGCACGCAACAGCTGACAAAATTATGATTTTCAAGCCTTGGCAAACCATAGTCTGGATTTTTATGGGCAAACATTGACCCCACGTTTAATATAGACCAACTTACTTGTTATCTAAGTCACTAACTGGTTACTATAGCTTACCTTGATGAGGACACTATAGTTCCTAAATCCCTCACATATCATGACTCGGCATGCAGTGCACCGTGAGTTCCTATCTCTGATTCGTTTAAAACCCCACTGATCTCACTTATGAGGACACTATTTACTAAATTTAATCTCACATTACTGTGGGGACACTGGTTCCCGCATCTCACTTATGAGGACACTGCTTCCTCAGACTTCTCATCACTGAGTCATCTTACTTAAAATTTACACTCAGTGGTTCATATACAATCTCATCTCAATTTTGAGGACACAGTGGTTCCCAAATCCCATCTCACTAAGGCCTATATGAGAATATTGGTTCCAGGCCCGTATAGCCAGCGTTCCTAATGCCATCTCATTTACTGAGGACACTGGTTCATAAATCCAACTCACTTATAGGATACTGTGTTCCCTAAATTTTTTCTCACTCAGTATGAGGACACTGGTTCCTAAATCTCATCTCAATTTTGAGGACACTGGTTCCTAAATCCAATATCAATTCTGAGGACACTGGTTCCTAAATCCCGTTTCACTTGTGAGGACACTGGGTTCTAAATCAACTCACTTTTGTATGAGAACACTGCATGGTTTCTATATTCCATTTCACTTATGAGGACACTGGTTCCTAAATCAAACTCACTTATATATGAGAATCCCGGGGGGGGGGGGGACTCTAATAGAATAATGTTGGAGGCATAGCGTGACCAAGAAAAGGGATAGCGTGACCAAGAAAAGGGTGAATTAGGGTTGTTTTTTAGGACTGAAGGGTGTATCAGGTGACATCGTTTAGGGTATCCAAAAAAACAATTTTGGGGCAATTTTCAAGAATAGGGTACTTTTTCAAACCTTAGTGTGAAAACAGTATCGATAAAATCCTGACTCGTGATTAGGGGAAAAAGGGTATAGTTTGGCTTCAGAACCCTCCATAATACTTGAGTGCCCCCCCCCCGGGATGAGAATACTGGTTCCTAAATCTTTTCTCACATATGAGGACACTGGCTCCTTAACCCCATCTCACTACTGAGGACACTGTGTTCCTAAATCGACTCACTTTGTATGAGGACACTGCATGGATTCTATATTTCATTTCACTTATGAGGAAACCGGTTCCTTAATCCCATCTCACTTATGAGGACACTGGTTCCTAAATTTCATATCAATTTTGAGAATAATGGTTCCTAAATCAAATATCAATTCTAAGGACATTGGTTACTAAATCCCATCTCACTTATGAGAACATTATAGTTCCTATATCTCATCTCACTGATATGAGGACACTGGTTCCTAAATCCCATCTCAGCTATGAGGACACTGGTTCCTAAATTTAGCTCACATGAGGACATTGATTCCTAAATCTTTTCTCACTTATGAGGACACTGGTTCCTCAATCCCATCTCGCTTATGAGGTCACTGTTTCCTAAATCTCATCTCATTTACGAGGACACTGTTTCCTAAATCTCATCTCACTTACGAGGACACTGGTTCCTAAATCTTAATTTCACTTACTATGCTTACGGGAACACTGTTTCATAAATCTCATCTCACTTATAAGGACACTGGTTCCCAAATCCAATCTCAATTCTCAGGACACTGGTTCCTAAACCCAATCTCACTTATGAGGACACTGGTTACTAAATTTCATCTCATTTATGAGGACACAGGATCCTAAATCCCATCTAACTTGTGAGAGGACACTGGTTCCTAAATCTCATCTCAATTATGAGGACACTGGTTCCTAAATCTCATCTCAATTATGAGGACACTGGTTCCTAAATCTCATCTCAATTATGAGGACACTGGTTCCTAAATTCCATCTAACTTATGAGTACACTATTTACTGTATCTCATCTCACTTATGAAGACACTGGTTCCTAAAACTCATCTCAATTTTGACACTGGTTCTCAAATCCTTTCTCAATTCTCAGGACACTGGTTCCTAAACCCCATCTTACTTATGAGGACACTGGTTCCTAAATCCAATCTCACGTATGAGGACACTGGTTCCTAAATCCCATATCAATTATGACGACATTAGTTTCTTCCTTTCTCAATTCTCAGGACACTGGTTCCTAAACCCCATCTTACTTATGAGGACACTGGTTCCTAAATCCAACTCACTTATGTATGAGGACATTGATTCCTAAATCTTTTTAGGACAATTGTTCTTAAATCTCATCTCACTTACGAGGACACTAGCCTAGTTCCTAAATCCCATCACACTTATGAGAACACAGGATCCTTAATCCCATCTAACTTATGAAGACACTGGTTCCTAAATCTCATCTCAATTTTGAGGACACTGGTTCCTAAATCCAATATCAATTCTGAGGACACTGGTTCCTAAATTCCATCTCACTTTCGAGGACACTAGCCTAGTTCATAATCCCATCTCACTTATGAGGACACTGGTTCCCAAATCCCATCTCAATTCTCAGGACACTGGTTCCTAAACACCATCTCACTTATGAGGACACTGGTTCATCTCAATTATGAGGACACTGGTTCATAAACCCCATCTCACTTATGAGGACACTGGTTCCCAAATCCCATCTCAATTCTCAGGACACTGGTTCCTAAACACCATCTCACTTATGAGGACACTGGTTCCCAAATCCCATCTCAATTATGAGGACACTGGTTCATAAACCCCATCTCACTTATGAGGACACTGGTTCCTAAATCTCATCTAAATTTTGAGGACACTAGTTCCTAAATCCCATGTCAATTATGAGGACACTGGTCCCACTAAATCCCATGTCAATTCTGAGGACACTTGTTCTTATATAAATCTCATCTCACTTACGAGGACATGAGGACACTGATTTTTAAATCCAAAACTCACTTATGAGGACACTGCATGGTTCCTATATTTAATCACGCTTATTAGGACACCGGTTCATATACACTTATGAGGACACTGGCTCCTTAATCCCATCTCACTAATGGAGACATAGTCTTGTTACTTAATCTCATGTCACTTATGAGGACACTGGTTCCTCAATCCAATCTCAATTCTGAGGTCACTTGTTCCTAAATCTCATCTCACTTACGAGGACAATGATTCCTAAATCCCATCTCAATTCTGTGGACACTTGTTCTTAAATCCCATCTCACTTATGAGGACACTGGTTCCTAAATCCCATCTCACTTACGAGGACACTGGTTTCTTAATCTTAATTTCACTTACTATGCTTACGAGGACATTGTGTTCCAAAATCGACTCACTTTTATATGAGGACACTGCATAGATTATATATTTCATTTCACTTATGTGGACACTGGTTCCTTAATCCCATCTCACTTATGAGGACACTGGTTCCTAAATGTCATCTCAATTTTGAGAATACTGGTACCAAAATCAAATATCAATTCTGAGGACACCGGTTATAATCCCATCTCACTTAAATGAGGACACTGGTTCCTAAATCCCATCTCACTTACGAGGACACTGGTTCCTAAATGTCATCTCAGTTTTGAGAATACTGGTACCAAAATCAAATATCAATTCTGAGGACATTGGTAAATCCCATCTCGCTCATGAGGACATTATAGTTCCTATATCTCACTTCACTTATGAGGACACTGGTTCCTTAACCCCATCTCACTTATATGAGGACACTGATTCCTAAATTCCATCTCGCCTATGAGGACACTGGTTCCTAAATTTAGCTCACATGAGGACATTGATTCCTAAATCTTTTCTCACTTATGAGGACACCGGTTCCTCAATCCCATCTCGCTTATGAGGTCACTGTTTCCTAATTCTCACCTGACGAGGACACTGGTTCCTAAATCTTAATCTCACTTACCGTGCTTACGAGGACACTGTTTCCTAAATCCAATCTCACTTATGAGGACACTGGTTCCTAAATCTCATCTCACTTACGAGGACACTGGTTTCTAAATCTTAATTTCACTTACCATGCTTCCTAAATCTCATCTCACTGTTTACTAAATCTCATCTTACATATGAGGACACTGGTTCCTAAATCTCATCTCACTTACGAGGACACTGGTTTCTAAATCTTAATTTCACTTACCATGCTTACGAGGACACACTGTTTCATGAATCTCATCTTACTTATGAGGACACTGGTTCCCAAATCCAATCTCAATTCTCAGGACACTGATTTCTAAACCCCATCTCAATTATGAGGACACTGGTTCCTAAATTCCATCTCACTTATGAGGACACTAGCCTAGTTCCTAATCCCATCTTACTTATGAGTACACTATTTACTGAATCTCATCTCACTTATGATGACACTGGTTCCTAAATCGCATCTCAATTTTGAGGACACTGGTTCTCAAATCCCTTCTCAATTCTCAGGACACTGGTTCCTAAACCCCATCTTACTTATGAGGACACTGGTTCCTAAATCGCATCTCAATTATGAGGACACTAGTTCCTAAATCTCATCTCAATTATGAGGACACTAGTTCCTAAATCTCATATCAATTATGAGGACACTGGTTCCTAAATCCAACTCACTTATGTATGAGGACATTGATTCCTAAATCTTTTCTAACTTATTAGGACAATTGTTCTTAAATCTCATCTCACTTACGAGGACACTAGTCTAGTACCTAATCCCATCTCACTTATGAGTACACTGTTTACTAGCTCATCTTACGTATGAGGACACTGGTTCCTAAATCCCATCTAACTTGTGAAGACACTGGTTCCTAAATCTCATCTCAATTATGAGGACACTAGTTCCTTAATCTCATCTCAATTTTGAGGACATTTGTTCCGAAATTTCATCTCACTTATGAGGACACTGACACCTAAATCCCATCTCACTTATGGAGACATAGTCTTGTTCCTTAATCTCATCTCACTTATGCGGACACTGGTTCCTAAACCCCTTCTCAATTCTGAGGACACTGGTTCCTAAATCAAATCTCAATTATGAAGAAACTTGCTCCTAAATTTCATCTCACTTGTGAGGACACTAGTTCCTACATCCCATCTCACTTATGAGGACACTGGTTCCTAAATACCATCTCAATTATGAGGACACTGGTTCCTAAATACCTTCTCAATTCTGAGGACACTGGTTCCTAAATCCAATCTCAATTCTGAGGACACTTGCTCCTAAATCCCATCTCACTTGTGAGGACACTAGTTCCTTCATCCCATCTCACTTATGAGGACACTGGTTCCTAAATACCATCTCAATTATGGGTTCCTAAATACCATCTCAATTATGAGGACACTGGTTCCTAAATCTCATATCAAAGTATATGAGGACACTGGTTATACCCCATCTAACTTACGAGGACACTTAATCCTAAATCCCATATCATTTCTGAGGAGTCTTGTTCCTAAATCCCATCTCACTTACGAGGACACTGGTTCCTAAATACCATCTCAATTATGGGTTCCTAAATACCATCTCAATTATGAGGACACTGGTTCTTAAATCCCATATCAAAGTCTATGAGGACATTGGTTAAACCCCATCTAACTTACGAGGACACAGGATCCTAAGTCCCATCTCATTTATGAGTGTGAACTGGCTGGCACTGGTTCCTAAATCCCATATCAAGTATGAGGACACTGGTTCCTAAATCCCATCTCTCTCATGAGAACCATATATAAATGACAAGGAAGATTCTACAGTGTCAAGTCTCAGTCCTCTCTCTCCTATGATGCCCTCGTTTGTAAATAATAATAATAATATGATCTTTTTAAAACCTTATCTGCAAGACCTCTTCTCTAATGTTCTCTTTTACCGTGTTCACTAGTAAGGCTTTGTATCCATAGGCTGTTGTGGCATGTGCCTTGTTTTGTTTTTGATGTTCTTAATTGTGCCTGCTTAGGCCCTACATCCAAAGACATTCGCTCGCCAAAGTGACATTCACTCATGATATTTGCTCTGACTTATTCGCTAAAATGGAGAGCGAACAGAGCGCAACGTGAACATCGTTTAAATCCATGAAAGCTCGCGCAAGTTGCAGTGCTGTGATTATTCGCTACTTGCACGGTTCGCCATTTGTGGGGAGAGCCTCGATTTGACAGTCAGTAAAATTAGTATGTTACATAACGATGTATTTACTTCATGCAAGGTGAATGTTTTTTGAAAGAGGGAATCAAACTGTTAATTGTAATATTATTTAAGTTCCCATTCATCTCGCAAGCCAGGTCGAGGCTCTCCCCAAAATGGCGAAACCGTGCAATAGGACAATTTATTAGATAAACTAACCCAAGAATATTTGGAGCGAAATTCGGTTCCACTCAATCTGAAATGTAGCGAATGTCGCATTCTGTTTGAGCGAATATTTATTTTAGGGGAAGTGAATGTCACTTGGGCGAGTGAATGTCTTTGGACGCCGAGCCTTAGTGATCATATCAGTGGCCTTGTGTATGGCGGATTTTCACTGTGACCTGCAGCACGGAGAATGAACAGTGTTCATTCTATATACTTCAGGTGACAGCAAACATCTGCCAAGCTGCAAACGGAGTTTATACATGTTTTGACCAATCACAACAGTGGAATACAGGTGCTCAGGCCCGTAGCCAGGATTTTTTCAAGGGGGGTGTGGATTTTCAAAAAGTGGACCTTTTGGAGGAAAAAATTTCGTTTCGGTCGACCCTACACTAATTTTAGTGGTTTTGACAAAGTGACAAGCAAAAAAAACCCAGGTTTTAAGCAATTTTGCAAGCATTTTGTGCAGTATTTTATTAAAAAACGACCTACATTTACGTATTTTGGTGCTTTGGGTGTTCTTTTTGTGGACATTTAGGGACTTTTTGTGAGCCTATTTGTATATTGTCAAATTTGGGTTGGGGGTGGGAGGGGTGCGACGCCCCTACCGCACACCCCCCCCCCCCGGCTACGGGCTTGTAGGATACCAGAGGTAAATGAAATACAGGGGGCAGTACAAGTCTGACTCACAATGCCACAAGAGAATCCCGGGTTTCAAAATTTTTGGTAGGTAAGTGCAGCACGTTATCCAGCTTAGGGTCTTGCGGAACTGATTTTTGGTCAAAAATAGGGTCTATGGAATTGATCTTTCTCCGAATTTTTTTTGAGGTCTCGAGGAACTGCCTTTTCTCCTTAAAATTACGACTGTTGGGCTTAGAAATCGCTAAAACTAAAAGCCATTTTTGTTGAAAATGAGGCTCTTTGGAACTGAAGTAATCTTGAAATGGCCATCTTGGGGAGTGGAAGAGGATGCTTGCAAAGACCCCTTTGCTAAAGGGGGTCTTGAGCGCGGCACATGCCCGTACCTTCCATCAATGTAAGTGACCACCAAGAGAATATGTTACAATGGAAGAATCTATGGATACAACGTCTAGCTTATGAGGATCATGGGTTCTAAATCCCATATCACTGACGAGGGCCCTTCATAATTGTATTTCCATATTACATAATACAACTTTATTCCTAATGCTTAATTATCACTAAGCACACTCAGTTTTATTCAGCCAATATTTGGCACACATTTTTATTCAATATACAAATTATGAAATCAAAAGTACACTGACTACTTTACTCCAAGATTTGATATTACAACTTGTTCATTAACACTTGTCATGCAAAATCAGAAAGAGAAATGAAAACACAATGCTCTCGGCACAGGGAAATAATGCCACTCAGGATATCAGTGGCATCTGTCACTTCTTGCCACAGTGGCAGATTATGCCACTCAGGATATCAGTGGCATCTTCCACTTCTTGCCACAGTGGCAGATTATGCCACTCAGGATATCAGTGGCATCTGTCACTTCTTGCCACAGTGGCAGATTATGCCACTCAGGATATCAGTGGCATCTTCCACTTCTTGCCACAGTGGCAGATTATGCCACTCAGGATATCAGTGGCATTTGTCCCTTCTTACCACAGTGGCAGATTATGCCATTCAGGATATCAGTGGCATCTGTAACTTCTTACCACAGTGGCAGATTGTGCCACTCAGGATATCAGTGGCATGTCACTTCTTGCCACAGTGGCAGATTATGCCACTCAGGATATCAGTGGCATGTCACTTTATGCCACAGTGGCAGATTATACCACTCAGGATATCAGTGGCATCTGCCACTTCTTGCCACAGTGGCAAATTATGCTGCTCAGGATATCAGTGGCATCTGCCACTTCTTGCAGTGGCAGATTATGCCATTCAAGATATCAGTGACATGTCACTTCTTGCCACAGTGGCATCTGCCACAATGGCAAGAGGTAGATTACTGATGCCACAGTGCCATCACAGTGATGTCTTTTCTGCATCTCTTGCCATTATGGCAGATGCCACATATCCTGAGTTGCATAATTTCCGAGTGTGTTCGAGGCGACAAGCACAAGGTGTTGTGGGATATATTGCCCTCTATTATTATTAAATCAATGTGGAAGTAAAGAGGGTGTGCTATGAGGCTTTACATAAATAAACACAACTTAGGGCGGCTTCAAAAATCAACTGGTGGCTGACCAGCCGGAACCCGTGGTTCTCAGCGGTTGCCATTATTTAATTTAACAAAAGCAACTCCATCGAATCTCATTTTTTTATTGCTCCCTCACTGTTAAAATTATGCCTTTGTTTGCAACCAAGGAAACTGAGCAAACAATAATTTATTGGACAGTGTAAACAAATATCCAAAGTACAGGCCCCATTGTTTACAAATGCAATCCCTACCATGGATTTTTGTTTAAATTGTCCAATAAATATTATTTTACTTTTTATTTATTTATAGGAGCTTGTGTGGTCTAGTGGAACAGTGCAGGACTCCGAAGGTTGCAAGTTCGAGCCCCGCTACGGCCATTTAATCTCAGTTGCTTCATTGAACCGAGCGATATTGGGGAGCTGTTATGGGGAAAATTACAATCTAAGTGCAGAACGAGTGTACACCTGGCCAGTAGCACCTCAAATTGATGCGAACTGGTTGTGATGATTTCCTGATGGCAGCGTAATAATAAGCAGCAGCAGTCAGAGAATTTGTTCACAAATTTAGTAGCTCTATACAAAAGTTGAACATTATTATTATTATTTTGCCTATACCAGCATTTGACTTTTAAAGCCTCGGTTAAGGGTAATACCATACTTTTTATGACCTAACAATATTTAGCGAAAAAAGGTCTCCATTGTTGAATTAATTCCAGTGCATTTTCCAATAATACTGGAAGGTGAAAACTACCAAATATTTGGTATCGATCAGCTGATTCTTCGATAATAAAAAAATTAATAAAACTGACACAAGCCTTTTAAGTTGATAAGCAGATTTCAACAATATTTATTTTCAATAATAAAACCATTTCATTTGGACTAGGTCCCACAATTTTGGTTAACTTTAAAACAATCAATAAAATACTGATGAAAAAAATTCAGTTGTTTTTAGAAAATGATAATATATTCATGTAAAGAACACATATTTAAGATGAAAAACTTCTACAACTTGAGCGTTTATATTTTACAGAACAATACGAGTTTATAACAATCACACAAATCCACTCATAGAAATTATATGCGTAGATGCGTAGATAGACAACAAAAACTGTGATTAGCAAAATCAACATATAGATCGAACAACAATTTACTGGACAATGTAATCAAAAAATCCAGAGTGGAGGGCCCCATTGTTTGAAAATGCAACCCATACCCTGGATTATTATTTTCATTGTCCAATAATTTTTTGTTTTGCCTAAAGATTTTACATTAAGCAATGACTAAGAACCAAATGGTGTTTTAAGTACTTCCCATAATTCCATTCTAAATTCGTCAATGGATATTAAAATTACTTTGAGAAAGGACATACAATAAGGTCTTTGAATATGTAAACAAAGCTCTGGTCGTTTCAAATTTCCACACCCATAATACAGTTTGATTAAGTGTGACATTTAACATCTTTCCCATACAAATACACAGCAGTAGTAATTTGACCTTGCTGAACATTCCATTAGTTCATTCATGCTCACTGAGCTGTTACTATGTATTGTGGGAAGGTCTTAAATCATCCTCTGACTAAGAACCAAAGATGTTTAAAAATATATTTAAAAAGGAACCAGATCTTGTTCACAATATTAACACTTGGCATTGGCATTGCCACTATCTTGTTGTCAGAGCTATATACCAAATAATTGTGTTATAAGGCATAGTGGCAAGCATCACAGACAGCTATACCAAATAACTGTGATGTAAGACACATGGCAAGTGCCACAAAGTACTGTATCTGGTGGAAAGTGCCACAGTGATGTATATCAGATAACTGTGATATGGTGGCTCATGCCACAGAGAGCTGTATACCAAATAATTAAGATATAAGGCATTGTGGCAAGTGCCACAAATAGCTGTGTATCAAAATACTGAACTTATGCATGGTGGTAAATGCCACAGAAAGCTGCATACCAGATTATTGTGGCTGGTGGCACAGAGCTGTATGCTAATAAATAGCGATATAAAACATGGCAGCAAGTGCCACAGAGCTGTATAAATGTGGCAAGTGCCACAGAGTTATATACCAGATAATTGTGATATAAGGCATGGTGGCAATTGATGCAAAGAGCTGTATACTAAATGACTGTCATAATTAAAGGCATGCTGGCCCGTGTCACAGAGAGCAATATACCAAAAAAAATGTGATATAAAGCATGGTGCCACAAGAGCCAAAGGGAGTTGTATACAAAATGATTGTGAAATATGGCATAGTGGCAAGTGCCACAGAGTTGTATATCAAATGATAATCATACAAGACTTACAGTGGCAAGTGCCACAGAGAGCTGTATACCAAATTATAGATACAAGAAAGCTGTATACTAAATAACTGTGATGCCACAAATATGCCACAGATGCAAGCAGTGTTTTAAAGACTATATTCTACACACAATCTTAGAGAAAACCAAGAACGTGGTGGAAAAATTGAAAATTCAACCAAACATAATTTGTTGTTTCTACTAAAAGACTCGATCACATGTCTTCTTCTGTTCATTTAGAGTATAACCCCAGAATTTGTCACTGCAACAGTGGTAGATTTCCCAAATTGCATCACATATGTAAAAATAAAACAATTCTAGTTGAAAGAAAAACATAATTATACTCTATAAATCTTGGAAGTATGCAGCAAGCAGCCGATTAATACAAATAAACCATATGGGGAAGTATATTAATCCATATTTTTCAAATCATACCCATGTAACAAATCTTGTTGAATATTCAAATGAACTTATGTGCAATGTTTGTCCATGTGGTAGCAACAAAATGAGCCAAAAATAATACCATGAATGATTCATGTACAAAAAATATCAATACACAGTGATTTGGTCTTAATCAATCCTAATCAATCAGTGCTAGTCTCTAACACAATACAAAACCACCAGTTCACTGTGATGTAGAATACAAGGGATATGCTATGGATCTCGTAACAGAGTCTGATTGCTTGCTGCAAACATCCAAGGTTTATAGAGTAGATTGGAAGCAAATATTTCAGGATATGAACAATGAATAAAAAGGCAAGGTGGTATCATTAAAGCAGAAAGTTAAAAACTAAGAATGTCATGCATTTTTTTAAAAAAGCACTAAATCATTTCAGTTGTTTTCTCTTTCTACAAAAACAGGTATATATATACTTTGAAATGTCTACTTATCTTTTAAGCAAGAATTTTAAGCTATAATAGGCAAAAGAATAATTTCTTGGACAATGTAAACACAAAATGCAGGATGCTGTTGCATTTGCAAACAATGGGCCCTGCACTCTGGACTTTAGCTTACATTGTCCAATAAATTATTGCTTGGCCTATTAAAGCTGATTGTTTTCAATTTTCTTTACATAATACTACTTTTGAGTATGAAAAGCTCAAAATACTTCTCGCTTGAACATTACCTGGATTATTATAAATTCCATAAAAATGTCAACAATTTTTTAAAAAGAAATATATACAAAATATTGATCATTTCTTAACATTACTGGTTTTATATATATGCTTAAAATAATACTTAGCAATGTCACATGTACATAATTGTTATAACACTTTTTATATACATAATATATATCATAGGCATCAAAATAGTTACACTAGTGCATGCTGGGTAGTTCTTAAATTGTGTAATCAAAATAAAGACACAGAAATAATTACAGTAAGTAAATCACACATGTACAGATTTTGAGGGGTGATACCAGACTCCGTATACCCGCCCATGTAATGGCGTCGTCAACCATAGAGCTCAAATGGGGGTTCCCGCCAATATGGGCGCAGAGATTAGGCTGCGTGTATAGAGATAAACCATGCAAATAATATTTTATGCAAATGATATGCCAAACTGTACACAAAGCGTGTGTACGTGTTTTCAATATTTGCGCATTATGGGCATCATCGGTGTAACCCGAATACCTCTATTTGATCCCCGTACCGGAATAAAAATGGCGCTGACTCTGGTATCTCCCCTCTAAATCTATGATCACACATCAAAGTTTTCCATAAGCGGCACCATCAAAACTTTTTAATAAAGAGGTGGAGGAACAAAAATCCCAATTTTGGCCTGTAAATGCAAATTTCTGAAGAATCTATTTTTCTTCTCTTTTTTTTTTGAGAGGTGGGGAGTAATAATTAAACCATAACTTCTTGGGTACAGATAATGAGGGTTTCTAATGTCTATTTATTTGCATTACTGGTAAATAATGGTGTAACATTTTGATACATGAACTAACTTTTAATCGGGAAAACTTAACATGTGCTTCACTTACGTCTGATTTTGTCCAACAGATTTCAAAGGGCCATCCAAATTTCAAAGGGCCATTCCAAATTCCATGAAGAGCTCTTTTTCAAAAGAAACCTAAAACCACTTTTGGTGAAAATGGAGTTTCTATCACAATAAAATAGTAAATTTGAAAAAGGTACATTTTGATATCAATTTATATGTTTCCTATTATGGCCTTCGTTATTTTCAGGAAAGAATCAGAAATTTGAGGAAATGCTAATTTCTTAACAAAAATGACCAAATGCCAGAACTTTGTTTTTAAAATACAAAATGGTGCTGAAAATACTTGGATGTTCAAGGAGAAGGTGAAGTTATCTTCTCGGTATACTCAAAAAGTCAAAACCATAAGGTGGGAATGGGGAATATGAGAAGAAGAAGTCCCATACCTTTCTTTAAAACTACAATGTGATAGCCACAGAGTAGGCATGAAATGCCATTTTGCCGTATGGCTCTATTGACACTCACATATATACAATAAACAAAGATGTGTGATTCCAATGATTTATTTTTTTCATTGAAAATCTGCATGGTCCCATTTCTCAAAAAAAAAAAATAGACAAGGGTCTCAATTTTCCAAACAAAATTGGTAAAATCAGCCATTTTTGAGGCAAAAATCATTAAATGATGTCTTCAAAAATGCTAATTTGTGAGAAAAAAATTGTCAAATCTGTCATTTTTAGTCTAAAAATTTGTTAGAAATGGGTAGGGTGTCAAACCTTAAAGTGGCACATCCCGTAAACTCATAATCGAGTACCCCCCCCCCATCCGCTTCAACGTCCTCAAAAACCTACGAGCTGGCAAGATTTTTATTTATCTTTAATCCCGTAATAATACAATTTCTATTCACAGTTGAATGTAGTGTTGTCTCCCATGAAAGATAAACCATTTTACATGGTATGGCAAGATCGTCGCTTAA
>JXSR01S005607.1:0-12050 GCA_000969725.1 Ophiothrix spiculata | reverse complement strand
TATTGCACAGACTTAAACATTTCAAACATTTTTTACAAATAAGTTATGCATGAAATTAAAAAAAATAAAAATTATTTTTCAAAATCCTTAAAAAATGATGCAGGAGGGGACGAGAAACAAATTTATTTTTTTACTCGGCCTGAAACACAAAGTTCAATGTAGAAACTTGAAAAATCTGTATTGTTTTAAACTAATTCTTTTCAGTGCTGAAATAGTGGTAAACTTTCCATCCAGAAAATACAAAAACTCAGAAAGTGTTCAGTATTCCACTTTTATGGCATAAGTTTGTCAACATTCACCAAATGTTTTGTGTTTAAGTTGAAAATAAATAAAATGGAAAATGTTTATACTGTTACAAAAAAATAACTGTATTTATATAGTACAGTATTATTTCAGTTGTAAAATTATATTAATATTTCAGTAACCAATGCATGTATGATATTTGAGCAAGAAAGTAGTATCTGCAATAGCTATCGTTTATCATAAATTTGAAATGCACACTGTATAATGTCCGGTCTTGGGCCAGTGGCTCTTGAAATGGTACTTCAGGCTGGTGTTGCCAGAAGTATCGTTTCAAGAGCCACTGTTGTATGGGAGAGAAATTTTTGAGGGATTTTCACATTCTAGTTACGGCCAAATTAAATTAATAGTTTGTCTCAAAGCTCCCGCGCGTGTTAGTTTTATCGTGCCCGTTAGTTTCCTTCAAAATCCAAAACAGGGTTTTTTACCCTTTAAAAAAATTTGTGAAAAACAACCGAAAGTCCGAGCCAAAATGCAGGGGTGTGAGAGGCCAGTTGACAAAAACGAGGAAAAGTGTCGTAAAGTTGGGGGAAAAGGTCAATAATGGGCTGAAAATGAAGGAAAAAGCTAAAATTTTAGCACATGAACATTTTCAAAAACGAGGAAATCAGCTGAAAAGAGGAACTCTCACATCCCTGAAAATGTTTGTGTTTCCCACGGTTTCAAAAATAATCACAGCAATCTTTACGAAGGTGTTGTTGATTAATTTTGACACTCAATTTCACCCATCAAGTTAGTAAAATAGCACTCAGGATTTCTGTGACACACAAAAAATATAAACAAAAATAATAAAATAAAATTAAACCGCATTTCGCATTAATTTTACAAGAGTAGGAGAGCTTTGCGACAAACTATTAATTTAATTTGGCCTAACAGGTGTTAAATAAATATAACATATGGCAGCCATTGCAGATATGACCTACTTGCAATCATGTGACGATTTAAAATCTCAAAATCTAGAAAGTACAAATTTGTCATGTTAGGCCTAAGAAAAAATGTTTCATTGGCGTAACCTGACCGACCCTATTTTTACCACCGACCTCAAAATATTTTTATTTTTTTAGTATGGTAAAAAACCTCCAAATCCCATATTTGATGGGAATCGATTCATAGGGGTCGGAGATATGACTTGCAGGACATTCAAAATGACAAATAAAAGATGTGTTACAGAAAAAGTGAAGATGTTTTTGTATATGTGTCTTGTATGTGAAACATAGAGTTAAAAAAATAAAAAAATATATTAAAAAAAAAAAATCTGACCTATCTACCCTATTTTTTTTCTATGTTACGCCAATAAACAATTTTTTCTTAGTGCAAGAAAGTTACAGATTTAAACAAATGATATGTAAGGCTTGGCGTCCAAAGACATTCGCTCGGCCGAGTGACATTCGCTCTGACTTATTCGCTAAAACAGAGAGCAAATGTCGCTCTCATTGCATGAACATCCATTTCAATCGATGAAAGCGAATGTCACTCGCAAATATTGTAGTGCTATGATCATTGAATAAACAAACTCAAGAATATTTGGAACGATCCTCCCTCCAATTCAATCTGAAGTGTAGCGAATGTTGTGAAATTCTTAAGCGAATGTCGCATCCCATTGGAGCGAAGTTTTTTGGTATGGTGAGCGAATGTCACTCGGGTGAGCGAATGTCTTTGGATGCCAAACCTAATTTCAAAGCTAATTATTTCTGAACTTCTTTCACAAAAGAATTATAAACCTCAATACTATTTTGAATTTGTCAATGTTTCAATATGTCAATATGTCAAGGTCAATATTTCCTCTAATTATTCACCTAATTAGTTGATAAATCAAATGATTAATGAATTCTACAATTCATACATGTATCAGTCAATCAATTAATAAATTAATCAATCAAATATGTCAAGGCTATGAGTCATGACCCAATTTTCGTAGGTTCTTCTAGACAGTACAGTTATTATTTCTATTTTGAATAAATCAAATAACCTATTATGGCAAATCTGAGGCAATAACTAAATGTGGTTCTCATAATCCTAGATAACATCTGTGTGTGGCCAAGAATTAATCAAATAACCTATAGATTGCATAACCATGACCACTATCCTTTTCAATTGATGGAGCTGCAATCTTAATGACTAAAATAATGGGACAATGTGTCATTTGCAGTGGCGGCGGAAGGTTAAAAATTTAGGGGGGGGGACAGGCAATTTTTTTAAAATCAAAAATTGTTGAGCAAAAATGGTCGGAGGAAAATTATGATATAATGTAAAATCTGCCAAATCGGCTAATTCCAGTAACAAATTGTGAAATTTGCGCGCAATTTGTTTTGGTTTTTCACATTTAAATTATCAAAAAAGGGATAATATCAATTTCTTTTTCTTTCTTTCTTCATTTTTTGAGAGGGCCCGCCACCCCCCTCGTGAAATTTAGGGAGGGGGGGGGGGGGACATGTCCCCCATGTCATGTCTCCCTCCCCCTGCCGCCTATGGCCATTTGATGTTAAGGTTTTGCATCAATTTTTTCTGCAAGAGTTTGTGATTAGTGCTGCTTTTACAATCAAGGTACATGGTGACCACATCTAGATGATACCTAGGATTATGAGAACCACATTTAGGCGTTACCTATAATTATAAACACTACATCTAGATATTATCTAGGATTGTTCCCTATTAGGAATTTCTTTCAAACGCCACATTGTTGGCAAAACAAACAAGTGTTCTAAATTCTAACAGGACATCAATTGATGGCTATAATGCTTGTTTCAGAGTGACTGTAACGATGGTCTCAAAATTGTGATATTAAATGCTCAGAACTGAGTTGGTAACATCATTGTCAACAAAATGTCGAATTTTCTTCTTGAGATGGCATGCCGATGGGTATAATGTGATCTGAGTAGTATGTTTGGGAGGTTGTTCAATCCTCAGTTGTTGCCTCTAACACACTCAAAGCTAAGCTGGTCACAGGAAGTCCTTAAAATGGTTAATTCTCTTGCTAGAGATGGCATGTCAATGGCTATAACACCCCAAGGTGAGCTGGTATCTGAGTGGCGGGTTTAGGAGGTTGTCCGACCTGATGAATGTCCAAGTTTGTAGGATTCATACCCATGGAGTTAAACTCACCATTGGGCGTATTGTAACTCAGTGGCTGTTCCATAAATGGCTGCTGCTGAAGTTGCTCCAGGCCTGGTTGCGGCTGATAGTTGGTGGACAGTGTAATCTGCAGGGGGAGAGTGTAATGATCACATATATATTATTTAGCATTATTCAATATAAGTAAAGCATCTCATTAAAAAGACTATTATCATTGTTTTTTAAATTACATTTTTTTTAAAAAAACCAAAATTTTGCTAAAAATTCAATGAAAGAAAAGATTTCAAGGGAACTGCAAAATCTGCTCTCACTTTGACATTTCTTTTCCTGAAGCATATTCCTGAAGCAAACCGTGTTATTTTAACACCTGGATTTCAAATACTAATATACACATTTGTTTCAGGAATTTTGTAAAAAAACATTTTCATTCATATGAACCCAAAGAATCAATTTATCACCTTGTGCATAAACTGAAAAGGAGTTTTTGTAAAGTTATAGGTATATGGCCATAAGTCACACCCTGGTTGTATTTTTTGTTTCACATTAAAATGTTGAAAAAACATGCCACTTTCTATTCAGTGGATTGTAACTTTTAATATGTTAATACAGGGCCATGAAACTCCTATTCTCATTCACAAATTGGTACCAACCATGAATACTGTAAAGTGATTTAATTTGATGAGGGCAAACTTTAGCGAATTTCAATTTATCAGCAATTTTAAAAGGTCTAAAAGTTCTAAATGTTGGAATTTTGTCCATTTTTTAAAGCCAATAAATGAAGGAACAGCAATTCTAACATGTTCTGTAAGTTTCAAGTCCTTGCCATGCAGATATTTTTCAAAATGGTGATTTAAAATTTTTTGAGGTAGCAACCACCCCCCCCCCCCCTTCCCCTCGGACTTTGACATCCTACCATAACCTTAGGTGGTGATTTTTTGGGTGTCAAAATGACCGCAAAGGATGTAAATGCTCGGGGTTGTTTTGTTTTGCATTTTGGTGCAATCGGCGATCATCCGTTAGGGGGGTGAGGTGGTAACCACCCCCCTTTTTTAGTCTGAATCATAACAACATACCCGATCTTGCTGAATATTCAAATGGACTTGTGTTCAAAGTTTGTCCATGTGGTAGTAACAAAATTAGCCAAAAATAATACCAACATCATGAAAGATTCATGCTAAAGATATATACAGACTCCCAAAAAAGTATCGCCTCACCTCGAAAAAATGGCTTGTACGCAAATATGGAACTCGCAAACGTAATTTGAAGATTATGTGTACGAGCGCTGGAATTTCAGCTTTCTTTTGACACCCTATTTCTGACAATTGACTGAAAAAGAATGAAGTTATGAACTTTTAAACCCCTCAAGGTCAATTAAAAAAGTTGCAAATTTCATTTTTCACACAGTACAAAATATCCGCTTAGATACCAACTGTACAAGCGGTGGTATTGATTTCATTAACTGACGCGTAAATAGCACCATTGCAATTATTGCCACATTTTGTACTGTGCAAAAAATGAAATTTTAAAGACTTAAGCTAGAAGACAGACTCACCTTTGAAGATTGAAAGGGGACAGGTTTGGAACCGTCTGCAGGTTGGTAGCCCATCTCCAGCTCTATGCTCTCCCCTTCTACAATTCCATACATGTCATTACCCAGCATGCCCTGCTGGCTTGGCAATGCAGAATAACCCTCATTACCCCACCTCATTACTGGTGGAGCTGGCGCTGGCAAACCACCGCTGTACATCTGCTGTTGCATCTCTTGTTGCTGCTGTACCTGTCTCTGCTGCTGCTGCTGCATCTGCTGTCGTCTTTGCTGCTGTATTCTTAACATAGCTAATTGCTGCTGTTGCTGGAGTTGTTTCTGCTGTTGCTGTTGAATTTGGAATTGTTTCTGCTGTTGCTGTTGAATCTGGAGTTGTTGCTGCTGCTGAAGTTGCTGTTGCTGTTCATGCTGCCGTTGCTGTAGCAACAAAGCTTTCTGTTGCTGAACATGCAGCTGTTCACGCAAAGCCTTCTCCTTCAACTTTTCTTGCTCTATCTGTCTAGCGAGCTGTTCTTGTAATTCCAGATGTGCCTGTTGTTCATGACTAAGCGCACAGCTGCTGAGTTGTCCTTTGGGGAGTTGATTATTTACAAAAGAGTTATTCATATATTGTTCAGATGTTGTTACAGCAACATCAGGAAGTTCATTGGGTGGGTAGCCATTTTGGCAATTCATGTCCATGGTGTGTCCGGGAGACATTTTAAAAGTTTGCTGCTGTTGTGGAGCAGGTGTCATGGTCATCCCATAAAGGCCATTGCTTTGCCTATGAAGCTGGCCTGGAGTTGTCTGATTCTCTTGTGAAGTGGGTCTTTGTTGCAGGTGGTTTGGAGCGGTAAGTCTTTGTTCAAGCAGGCCACGTGGTGGCATGATTTGCTGCTGCAACAGATCTTGAGAAGGTCTTTGACTTTGCGAGGTCAGTGTCTGTTGCAGATAGCCTTGAGAGGTCAGTCTTTGTTGCAATTTATCTTGCAACATCATACTTTCTTGTTGCAGCTGGTTTTGAGAGGGCATTCTTTGTTGCAGCTGTGGGCTTAATCTCCGCTGCAGATGATTTTGAGGTAAGAATCTCGTATTTGTTTGTGTTCCCTTGGGCTGTGACGAAGACTGAGGGAAAGAGTTCAACATGGGTTGGTGAGATGTGGCAGGATAGGGGGCTGAGTTGAATGGATGCTGAGGTGAGGTCTTAATATGGACCACGCCATCTGGCATGGTTCCCTGATCAGCACACGATGTTATGGGGTCTGGCATTCCAGAGGTCATAGCACATCTTCTGTCCATTTCAACAATGTGCTTCAAATTGCTGTCAATAGTGTCCACATCCTCAACTGATAGACCAATACTGTTTAGAGAAGGTGACTTGTGCGACTCCTGCAAAGAGCTGTTGGGTGATGAACCAGTCAATGGATCAATCGGGCCATTGTTTGAGTCTCTTGGTATGACTTCCATATCACCTAAAGTCAATGGGCTAATTGAGTCGTCGAAATACGGGATATCTCCGCAATCAAATGCAGTATTACCGCTGGAGTCTAATGTCCCCACACTACTGGTGGATAGGTGACCACTTCTGTTACTAATTGAGCCAGGTTGTGGCATGGGATTGTCTGTAAAATATCCAGGGTCTGTCACTGACAGGTCAAGGGGGCTACTATTGCTGTCAATGCTCTGAGCAGGGGAGTCCTTGATTTGTACAATCTCTGCACTGTATGCAGAGGAGTTCACAGTGGGGCGGGAGTAATCGAGTGGGGATGACTGCTGTTCTTGCTGTAACCTAGGACTCCTGCCTGTTCTTGAATCATTGGGTATGATAGATGCAGGCTGATTTATACCAGAATCGGCCGATGCTAAGCGATTTCTACTACATGATGAGACAGGTGGGGTGTCTTCTTGAACGGCGACATTCTGGAAGGCTTGATTCAAATCGCACTGGTTTATATCATTAGCTCTTGTGTATGGAGTACGATACTTAAACCCTTCCAATCCTGGCCCGATGCTAACATTGGGTGGCGCTGTTGGCGAGTGGATCTTGCGAGGTGAATTCGTAAGCAAACGCTTGGCAGTCAACTTGGGTCTGGTGTCTCGAGCTTTGATACTAGATGTTGAAGTGGGTCCAAATAATGGTGGGAACGATGGTTGGGGTGGGCCAAGTCCAATTGGTGGGCCCCCTGGAGGGAAGCCATCAGGAGGGCCTCCTGGAGGGAAGCCATCAGGAGGACCTCCTGGAGGGAAAAACCCTGGTGGAGGACCACCACCTGGAAATCCACCCGGTGGTCCATTGCCTGGAGGGCCGCCTTTTGCTAGAGCTTTCAAAATTTCTGAAAGATACAAGACAAACATGATGATTTTGTAAATGACTGCTTTCATCTATTGAGAGTTGACAGGTTCAAGTATTTGTACCAATAAGGCCGAAAAAAAAAAGTTGTTTGGTTGTCCTCGACCGCCTGCGCCTATTTTTTGGCCCGCGCCAAAACATTTTTTTTTTTTTTAATTTGAGACATTTTTAAGATTGAACTTGCTGTTTTTTATCGCAAACATCGAATATATTCCGCTTGTTCGATTCGTTCTGCATTTGTTTTCGCATCTGTACTATTTATTTAGTGGTGTGCGCCCAAAAAGGAAATATAACGTACGCTAAAAGACAAAGTCTTTAGCAAAATTGCCTAATGTTATTTAATCACTTGATATATTTATATTTATTAGTTTAAATATATTTTTTACTGATATTTAAACAAAACAATAAAAAAAAAAATTTCAGACGTACTTATCTAACGAAATTGCATGAACCATACGTGTATTTTCGTAGTGAGTTCGTAGTGACAAAGGAATCAAACATGTCGTCGTACTGTGAGCACTAACTCGAGTTATGTTTGACAGAGTTTGTAGTCAGTGTAGAAATGACTACAAAATTACTCGATATTTATAAGGAAAACGCGGACGAAGGCATGCAATTAAAGCTGACTAAAGTGGCTGCTGTAAAATCAGGTCCATGGAGCGACATTGATAGTAGTGAAGAGGTGGCAACGTTAGATATTGATGCTAACAGTATGGGTTGGGAGAGCAACTTAAAAATTAAAAAAAAAAAAAAACTTCGCCCGCCCGCACCTACTCTCAGATTGGGTGTGGAGGACAACCAAACATTTTTTTTTTTGGCCTAAGAGAATTTGAGACTATTTGAGAATATTTACCATAAACCTCCTGTAAAGTTGGTAATTTTTTCGAGATACATGGTAGAATACACATTTAAAACTGGTTTCAAGCAAAACTGATTTTTGGATGGATTTGAAATGTTCATAATTTTTTTTGTAACTCCTAGCAAAATATAAACTTTCATTTCAACTCCAAAATATCTAACTTTGGAAATATGCACAAAATAAAAACTCATAACTATTGTCTAAATTTTACTTATTTTGACTTATCATATGCTTTGAAGAATCCAGGTATTGGTGCTGTATAACTTGAAGCAACTTAAACAAGCTTTATTTTTTTTTAAATTTTACCTTAAAATTATTAATCAAATAAACCTGTCTACCTATATTTTCTATGTAAAGTCATACAGAGATGCCACTTAGTATCACTAAAAAATCCTTAAACTTTCAAAATATCCTGAAAATATGCATACATTTTGGCAAAAAA
Organism: Ophiothrix spiculata; assembly: GCA_000969725.1. Lineage (NCBI taxonomy): Eukaryota > Metazoa > Echinodermata > Ophiuroidea > Amphilepidida > Ophiotrichidae > Ophiothrix > Ophiothrix spiculata. Next base: position 3,502 of record JXSR01S005607.1, on the reverse strand, counting down.
TCTAAAAAAAAGGGCTGAAAATAGGAAATTTGAAGTAAAAAAAAATCATGAAATATCAGGTAGGGAGCAAAAAAATCCTGAAATCAGGAAAAATTGTGAAAAGTGGCATCTCTGAGTCAATCAAATAGTTATTAGCCTAAATCTAAAAATTAGTAGTGGAGTCAGTACTCACGTTTAGGAATGGGTGGGTAGGGTGGGTTGCAGTCGTATAACGCCGCTTCTCCGCCAAAAGGAAACTTGAAAGGATCTCGACGGTTATTCATATGTTGCTCACCCTCTTCGTCACTAGAAAGGAAAAAAAGCAAGTGTATATAGTACGAAAGGAGTATGCGCTTAATAGAGCATGAGCGATTAATAGGATCAATATGGTATATAGTTACCACCAATGGCTTTTGATGCGAGTAAAGGCCGAACCATAGTCGGCCTCCAAACAAAATTGTCCCTACCAAACATTTGGTTGTGATGTCAAAATGACAAGCGACTCCAAACAAAATAACTTCAACACCGAGTTGAGACCAAATAAAATTTCGTGCTGGACCAAATGTTTGTTACCCGTTCATACTTTAAATTCGATGGCAAATATTTGGTGACGTCACGACCAAATGTTTGGTAGGGAAAATTTTGTTTGGAGGCCGACTATGTTTCGGCCTTAAGTCATGTATTACAAAGCACAGGAAGAAGCACTCAACCAACTGAGCAGACTTCAGATCGAGATGTGAAATCTAAACCATGGACATTACAATGCCGTATTTTTCTTTTGTTTACATAAAAATAGCAATTTTGCAGTATTTTTCTTTTCTTTACATAAAAATTGCAATTTTTTGCAGAATGGAATTCTCAATTTACACATCAACTTTACTACGAATTCTTATATTAGACGGATAGAAAGGAAAACTAGCAATGCAGAGCTGAAACTGGAAGATTTCAGAGTCGTAGTGTCAGCCATTTTTTTGTCAGGCAAAACAGCCTGAGCTTAGGCCTTACTTGAAAATTCAAAATCAACACAACATATTTATACAATATTATTTGTAGGGTCAATTCGGGTAACTTCACTCATTTTCAAAAGATGTGTTGTTGAAATGTAATTTTCTTCAATGTGATAAGACAAATAATATGTGGGCTGCTCTGGCAAAATGAGAGGAAAAGTCGCAAATCAACATTTTGAATAAATGGCATCTAAAGTAAAAATAGGATGAAAAATTCAAATTTCCTTTTTTGACATAAAACATGTGGAGAGCCCAACTGTAAGCTTGAAATATATCTTAGGTCTATTTTATTTTTATTTTTTTTCAAAAAGCTATCTGTGGCCTGTGGCATTACCTCATGGGACGGTGAGTAGAAAGTAAGTAGTCTGGTTTGCCGTTCTTGTACATCACCCGACCTTTGGCCTGCACCCAGAGCCATTTCCACTTCTTGGTCATTAAGCGGAAATAAATAAAACCTGTTTCTCCTTTCCGAATCACTGAAATAAGATCAAAAAGAAAAACAACAATATGTTATTAAACAAGTACATAAAACTTGTTTTTTCCTCAGGAATATCATTGCAAAAAAAAAAGGGGGAAAAAAATTAATCAAAAATATTTTATTAAATCACACAATTATAGGTTAATAAATGCGCATTTCATGTCACAAGTGAAATGAAACAAAATCAATGCATGTGAGGTCAATTTTGATGCATCCAATTCATGAGGCCCGCAGTGGATGAGTGAATTTGCTTAGCAATCAAAATTTAAAGCAAGTGCATTTATTTTGTCTCATTTTACGAGCATGGAATGCAAATTTATCAACCCAATTTATACACAACAGAAAAATATTACTACATCTTTTGTGAAAAGAAATTATACTTTTATATGGCCATCAAAATGCAAAACTAAGCTAAACTAACTGAATCTTTACCTGAAAAAAAAACCCCAGTATATAACGTTCACAGGCACTAAACGGCTGTCACACAAACCGGAACGTAATACGCACAAAGTGCATTGTGAATTTTCAATACATTCAGCGTACATTATATTCTTGCATTCTGATTGGCTAGTTGACACGCGGAGTGTAAGAATATATATGTATCAGTATGGTGTTCTTCCCACTCTATTTAGTATATACTTATAAGGGGCGCACCATTAGATTTCCAGGGGGGAGCAGGAAATTCGGGGTTGAATTTTTTTTCACCCTATTCAGGGGGTGATTTTTTCCACCTAAAATATTACTGTTTTTTCACCTATTCCTAATTCTTTTTCTTCTTTTTTTCTTTCCAAAAACTCCCTGCTCCCCCTGGAAATCTAATGGTGTGCCCTTAAGTATATATTGTGTCCATGGGCAATTAGGCACTTTATCCTTTTTACCTGCAGGGAGGGGGGAATGGATGTTTGCATGGTAGCAATATCAAGACTGATTATGCTGCATTTTGTTTAACAAAGTGTTAAAAAATGCAAAAATTATAACAATTTGACTTAGGGTCATTAGAGTTTGAAATAAACCAAAACTTTTTTTTACTAATTATTCAAGAAACCTATTAAGTTAACATAGCCGGATCACGCTGCATCTTCAATTTATAGACCACTTTCGTATGTCCCATAATGCATCTTGAAAGTACCGTAAACGCTCAGTTGACTATATTATTACCTTCTGCGCAAATGACGTCATGCGCACAATGTAGTAATATGGTCGTTCGCGCAGAAATGCATGTATTTGCGGTACTTTTAAGATGCATTATGGGACATACGAAACTGGTCTATTCAATTTTATTTAAAAAAAACAAAAAAAAACCAAAAACAACATTGTGGTCCATGTGACAGACTAAATTATTTCACTAACAACAACAGAGCAAAATTGCTAATCTCAACTATGCCCAACAGAGATCCAATACGTACATGGTGACAGATTATAAACATGTATATGCCGATTTGCTCATACGACCAATCTGTCGTACAATATGTTAATAATAATTTGTGTCCCTTCTGTATTGTCTGCAGGGAAATGTTTCTCCAGGTTTAGGTTTTGTTCATTATTTTGTTACATAGTGTTATCTCTGGGCTGCAAATTGCATGCACGTGATGACAGATTTTAAACAGTTAAAAACGAAACATTTTAATTGCACCAATATGATTTTGATTTACTACTCTTCCTCTAGTAACCCATAGGGTCTATAGCTTTCTTAATCTGATGTATAGATTATTTTGTGATAAAAATCTTGACTGTACCTGAAATAAACATAGTCAGATTCATTATAACTTACTATGTCTAGAAACATTTGTGGGCTGCCTGCTCTGGCAAAATGAGAGGAAACTCGGAAATCTAAATTTTGAATAAATGGCATCTAAAGTAAAATTAGGGTGAAAAATTCAAATTTCGTTTTTTTGACATAAAACACCTTCATGCATTAGTGTTTACCTTTGAAAGTTTTGAAGGTCAACTTGGGAAGTGCAATTTATTTTATTTATTTATTATTTTATTTAATCTTTCTTTAGGCAGGGTAGCCCCTTCAATGATAAACACTGATTTC